>JAPFRW010000011.1:0-124436 GCA_030778065.1 Akanthomyces uredinophilus | reverse complement strand
GGTCTAGAAGCTTCACCAACCAAGTGGGCATTACCTTGTCTACTCTTATTCAACCTTTTTATGTAAACTCGGGCAATCCCAGAGATCTCGGCAAGGCCCTTCTCTTGCCCCCTCCCCCCCGGCACTTTTCGCCACCCCCCATCTCTCTGAGCTTCTCCCTCTCTCTCTCTTCTTCCTCCACGATGTGGCACGACAAGCCCATCGAGGAAAGGGTTCCGCAGCGCCGTCAACCTTGCAATTCCGCCTCCTTGCCCTCCCTTTTTCGACCGTTTATATGCGGATGGCAGCGGGCTGCTGGGCCGACACGCCCCCTCTTTGCTTGTTTCTCTTTCAGAACGGGAAAGCGTCCCGCGCCATTGCATAAACCTGCATGGCTTGGCATGCCATGGCACACCACCCCACGCGCCGCCACCTCCAAACACAGCCTTCTCTCCCCTCTCCCCTCGTTGTTCTTGTGCATTTTCTTTGTTTCTTGAGATGCAGCTGATTTGTCGTAATAGTAATCTCCCAATGCCGCATGTGAAATTAATGACTCATGTTAAGGTCATGGTTATCTGGCGCGCCCCGCCCCAGCTTCCTTTTACCCCGGATTCGAGGCGTGGTCGTTGGGGAAAAAAGAAGGCTCCTGCGTGTCTCGCCGCCACGTGCTTGGGCTGCCAAGGCTTGGAAGAGTGGCAAGCATTTTCATCAGTTTTTTGAGAAGAAACTTGGCTGTTCTTCTTGCCTCTGGTCTTTTGGGACTATCAAGCGTAGATGGATTTCATAACATGGACTTGTGGACCGTATGTCGAGATGGCCTTTCTCGGTTTCGGGTATGGCTCTCTCTGGTCGATATCACGTTACGATGTGATTGCGTAAAACTGGACCTTTTTGGGTAAAGATTATGATGAATCGTTTTGCCGTCGTCATGGTATTTTAATATCGCTCAGACTTTATTAAATTGGCGTGGGGTTTCGCGATATTAATCGCCGAGGATGAGCGGGCTCTTCTCGTGGCACCACTGCTGTGGTGTACTAAAGGCTGTAGGGTAGCATATTGCAGCCAGTTTGACTTCAAGGAACCAGACAAACCAAGCAAAGGGCGCGAATCGGGATTCCATGACATGATGCGTTAATAACGCTGCAGGATTGAACCGTGTGTACAATGATATTTACTGCGGCAGAGATGGGTCAGTGTCGTAATGTGGCAGGTAAGCCATCTTGGCGGAGCAAAACCTTGCATAGGGGGTCTGGAAGAATGGAAAGCTGGTGGACGACCACGGTGACTTGCACACCTTCTAAACTAGAAAAGACGACGATCAGATTAGCGCATCATCAACTCACGCTCTCATATTAAGAGCCCTCTTGCTCGGTCGCGACAGTCGATACAGTGCCATCCCCCAGTCACAGACTCTACGGGCGATTTTACATGAGATGCACGCTGTCCAGCTCGGCAACCACTCTGCCCTCGGACATGTAAACAAAAATCACTACAGAAACCGCGAAACAAGAGTTCGAGAATAAAAACAGGCGAATGCAAAAAGACACAACTCGGTCAGCATTCTCGGCCAAAAAGTCAAAACAGTGCGAGTATACCCCGCGCAGCATAGATTGAACTTTGCAATTACTTTTGAACTGTATTCAAGGGACTTATATACACGAGCGACGTTGAATCAAGTAAACAAGACCATTGTTTGAAATATGTTCTCCTCTCTCTATAAACACGACAAGCAAAACTGCTTTCCTCCTCTTAAATTACGCACCAAGGTCTGCGGATCTATATTCCTGATACTCAAAAGGACTCCACAGCCTTGCGGTATTAGAAAATTAATTTCCATCATCTCTCTATACCTCTCCTACGCTATCCGAAAACAACATGATCTCGCTTTACATGGCAGCAACGAAAGCGGCAGCGACGGCAGCGAGGCCAGGGATGTAGAGACCGGCGGCTCCAGCAGCGACCGGGGGCTGGCTAGGCGCAGGAGCACCCGTGCCGGAGGGCTTGACGGAAGCCAGAGTCGACGGCGGCGGGACGGGAGCCGCGGTCGAGGAGGGCTTGGGAGCAGGCGTGGTAGGAGGCTGGGCAGGAACCGCGGGGGCGGTGCTCTGGGGAGGGACTTGCTCCTTGGTCTGGACGGGCTGGGGGTTCACAACGACGGGGACGACACCAGCGGGAGCCGAAGGGGTCTGCGCGGGCGGCTGGGCGGGCTGCTTCGGGTGGCAGTCGACGCAGCCGGGAATGGGGGTAGGCGTGGCCGCGGGGGTGATGGGAACAACAGTGGCAGGGTGCGAGGTGACAATCTCCTCGCCCTCGGTGCAGCCCGACTGGCCCTTGGTGCAGTAGTAGGTCTTGGGGATGACAAAGGTGAGGGTGACTTCGGGGCAAGGCGGCTTGGTGTAGGCGCTGGTGCTGCTGGTGGCCGTGCTGGTAGGCTTTGTCTTGTTGTCCTCGGGGCACCATGTGGTGTACGAGGTAATGACCTCGGTGGTGACCTTGCCCACGGGGCAGTTAGTGACGGTGGGAGCACACGAGGTGATGGTGTGAGTGCGGGTAGACTTGACAATGGACGTGTACGTCGTGGCGTTCTTGCTGGGGGTGCCGGTAGTCAGAGTACCGGTTGTGATGGGAGCACCGGTAGAAGCGCCAGTGCCGGAGGTGACACCCTGGGTGCTGGTGGGGCTAAGCGTAGGGAAGCCAGTTGAAGAAGTGGAAGGAGCACCGGTAGAGCCGGAGGCGCTGGAGGAAGAAGACGACGTAGGCACGCTCGAGGTGGCAGACGAGGTAGAAACGCTCGAGTCGGAAGACGACGTAGGAATGCTAGAAGTGGTGGACGAAGTAGAAATGCTCGAGCCGGAAGACGACGTGGGCATGCTGGAAGTGGCGGACGAAGTAGAGATGGTCGAGTTGCTGGACGAGGTCACGACACTGGAGGTGGACGACGAGGAAGTGATCGTAGAATTGCTCGACGAGGTCACGATGCTGGAGGTAGTGGACGAGGTCGAAACGCCAGAGCTGGTGGGCGTGGTCGAAACAACGGAGCTCGTCGACGTGGTCGAGACAGCAGAGGTGGTGGACGAGACCGGGGTGGTCGAGTTGGTGACCGAGGTAGGGATGGTCGAGCTGGATGACGTGGTAGCACTCGTAGTCGAGGTCGTAGTCGAGGTCGTAGTCGAGGTGGTGGTAGAGGTGGTGGACGAGGTGGTGGACGAGGTGGTGGACGAGGTAGGCGCAGGCTTGTCACACTCACCCTCCGTGACGCCAACAGCACCAGGGCCGGAGCCAATAGCAACCAGGTTGGAACCGCAGTCGTCCGCGGCAGCAAAGTGAAGAGCACGGTTGTCCCAGTCGTAGACGACGTAGGCGGCGCGCAGGAAAGTGTCGCCGAGAACGGGCATCTTGTCATCGGGAATGGCGCCGAGGACACAGGTGTTGTAGTCGGGCTGCTGCCAGATGAAGTCGTTGTACGCGACGTTGATGGTGGCATCGCCAAACTTGAAGTCGAGAGAGCCCTTGGCGTTGGCGACGGCGCAGTCGACGACGTACTGTCCGCTAGACTCCATCTTGGCCGAGGGAAAGGCCTTCAGAAGTTCGTTGAAGGAGGCAGTGGGCAGAGCGCTGATGGTGTAGCCCGAGTCGAAAAGGAAAGCCTGGGGCTGGGTTTGCACGTCGAGCTTGGTGCCATCCTCCTTGTTGATGCTGATGCTGTCGCAGCTGGCCCAGTAGCGGGTCTTGCCATCGGGGGAAGAAGCAGCGGGTATGATGTCCTTCTTGACGAGGGGTCCCTTGAACTTCTTGGTGTCAATACCACCAAAGACAGCAGCACCGCGCGAGCTGGTAACGTGGCGCAGATCTAGAGAGAAAGCGCGGCTCTTGATGAACTTTTGGGTGAACAGGTTGTCGAGAACGTAGGGGTAAGGGCTGTCCCAGCCGCGCAGGTTGGGGCCGACACCCATGATACCGGTAGTGGCGAACTCGGAGTCCTGGGCAACACCGAAAGTCTGCTGGTTGATCTTGGAGGCTGTAGGTCTGCGTTAATTGTGTTCGGTCTATCGACGCTGTTTTCTTTCTTGAAAGAAACAACGCTTCGCAACTGATACTTACTGCCGACAGTGACGTAGTCGTAGCCGTACTCGATGTCGGCATGGCCGCGGCCGTACCTGAGAGTGGTGTTCTGGTTGAGGCTGGTGAAAGAAGCCGACTTGCCGAACGCGCCAAAAGTCTTGCAGAACGCCTCATCGGACGACTTGGCGCAGTTGGGGTTCACCCAGAGCTCGGAGGAGCCGGTATCAAAGTTGACGGCGACGGTCTGAGGAGGAGAACCAATCTCGAGGTCAATGGTGTAGAAGAAGCCCGTCTTGCGGTTGTCGAGGCCAGCCTCGGATTGGCGGCGCATGTGTCTATCGAGAGCGTCCTTGTTGCCGGTAAGGGGGAATCGCACAACGCCAGGACCCTCATAGAACTTGTTGTCGAGGTCGAGAGCGTGAGCGGCCAGCGGCAGGGCCGCAACCGAAAGAAGAGTAGAACGCATGTCGATTGCTGGTTGAATCAACTAATGCCGGCGTAAAGAGTGACCGGCGAAGAAATGAAAGAGAACCGATAATCTATCCGAAAGAAAAAAGTAATAAAAATAAAAGACTGTTGGTAGTTGGATATAAAGAAAGACAAGGAGCGTTTGACAAGAGAGAGAAAAGAGCTCCGAATCAGGGACCGCACAGAAACTGGGCAAAGAGTGTATATAACGGTCCCGCAAAGACAGACAGCGGCCACGCGGGAACTACATGCTGGCTGGCTGCCACCAGCTTGGGCAGCAGAATAATGTGCGAATCTTGACTTTGGCAAGGCAAGCCAAGTGGGCCAAGAGAGGCCCAAGTTTAGCGGCTCTTACTCTCTATCGTGGTTCGTCGTGAGTTGGCCGCAGGGGGCCGGGGTTAGTAGCGCACTGTGGAAATTAAGAGCAGCGTCCAGGGTCTCCACGGCTGCTTTTGGCCGTGGGCGAAGTCGAGGCTAAGCTGTGCAGGCACGCCGACGGGTTTATGCAGCAGACTCGTCAGCTGATACCAGTAGAATGGCTGCCTTGGCCGGTGGCCTGGACCAGCGGGCGCGGCAACAAAGTTTACAACCCGTTATTCTATCCAGTGAGCCATTCCGACGGAGAGCATGGAAAATGTCGCTGCCCACTGCCCTTGGGCCCGAATATGCGGCCATGAAGATCGGGAGGCATAGTTACTTCGTACCAGTAGGTAGTCTTGTAGCCATCATGATGTGCAGATGTGTCTCACCCTGACGAGCGCTATTCAAGCCAGCGCAGCGCTGGGCGCTGGCACACACGGCACTGTGGCAGACCCTGACGGATGGCGGGATGGGCACGACGGATTGTCAGAAGCCTGACCGAAGAGACAAAAGAAAGTTGCGGGTCTAAAGCTGTAGATTGTGGGGTGGCGCGTAACAGGAGTGCAGCAAGGTGGAGAGTCCGTGGAGGCTAGCCAGGAACCAAGTCATGCTGTGAGAAGGACTGCTTTTTCTCCTTATTCTTGGCCGCCACGCCGCCAACTTGTGTGTCTTTCGAGATTTGCAACTGGTTGCCATTCTTGTGGCTGCCAGCTGCCCCCCGAGCTCTCCACTGCCAAGCTACGAGGCGTCGTAAAGGCTATTCAGCCTGCGCATATTTCCATAGCACGCACGACCTTTGCTGCGGCGCGGCTCTTTGCAGCAGCGCCGGACGACTGCGAAATGAGGCCAGGGGGCGCCGAGCGAATGAGATAGGAGGGCCCGTGCCGAGATGTGCTGGACAGCGGTGCTATTAATAAAGCTGCCATGCCTGTGCTGTTCTCATCTGCAGGTAGCGCTGCCGTCTTTGCTGAGCCACAACAGGGTGACGGTTGGCAACGCACAATAGGCCAGAGCGAGCACTGAGCTTCTGAATGGGACGGAGCCTGTAACAACAGTCGGTCAGCCGTCGAGCGCTGGTTGGGAGATTGCCGTGAGCATGCACTGCAGCCACCACGACGTCAATCACGGCCGCTTTGCTGTGCCCTCGCGTCGGCGAATGGCCCCCCAGTGCCCCCCTTCTCGACGCAGGAGATGGAGGAACGTGCGTGCCCGGGGCCGTTCTCCACGCTGCCGCCAACAAAAGAGCAGTGATCGCCTTGGCCCTGGTGCTTGGCTGGCAAGAAGTGGTCCGCCGACGTCGCCGATTGGTGCAGTCGGTTCATTGTCCATCTTTTTAAAGTAGACCCGGCTGACCAGTCGTCCACAAGTTTGTTTTCCTCGGCCCTGAACTAGCCTCGTTTGTGGTGACGTTTTTTTTTTTCTCGTCTGCCCCCTGGATCGTCAGGAGGAGCTCTTCGACTACTGTTGGAGGGCCATTTCGGTCTTGTTTTTCGGCGCTCTTTCTGAGGCAAGTCAATTCATCTCTGGATTCGGAAAATTAACGAAGCCGCAAATAAGACAAGCAAAGCGAAGCGATGCCAATCGATACAAGTTCTTGTCGCTCCGCACTTGGCATGTGGGCAGCACGACTCGGCGACGCGGGGAGAGGGAGCTGGTGGCTGAACTTTAAAAGCAGTCGTACATCTTTCGTGTTGAGGACGCATTCCATCCTAGAAGACCATGCATTGAGTCAGTTTCCGTTCTTCTCTCTCGCGGTTGCAGTGCCCATGGCAGAAAAGGCGTTTGCAGACCGAAGGAAGCTTATTAATAAGAGGCTCTGTTAAGGTGTTAAAATCGGTGTCTGTGGGCAGTGGTCCGTGCTTTTCTACCGTGCAATTGTACCTGCACTACTTTGTCCATCCTGTAATTCTATCCTTCATCAAGGCGTAATAGTTTTAGTAGCATTTATTGCATTATGACCCTAAACTCAACAAGTATAAACGGTAGGTGATGAATACGGCGATGCCTTTTTTCCATCATCAAGTATACCATGTATCTACCTACCCCTTACCCTGATGTTAGGATGCTGGACCACTTCTGCCATCCCTGCTCGTCAGGCTGACTTGCTCGGGGTGCCGCAAATCAATTGCCCTTTTAGGTCGTCTCAGGTCCATCGGAATATTGCACCGACATGGGGCTCGCCTTGGCTCTGAAATACGGGCTGGCTTGTTTATTCCCTCCCGATAGATTAGGTGATTAGGTCTCGTCACCGGCCCAGCTCGTGTGTCTAAACGAGCAATTTGAAGCGACGCAGATCCGGCGGTTTCAGATGCAGCCCTTCGCAGACTTGGGGCTCAGTGCTGCATTCTTCAATCTCCACGGTGTCTTGGATGGTGATTTGTGTCAAAATTGGAAAGCCCGTGGCCTTGACGCATTTTGCGAACAACTCCTCTGTGGTCTTCCTCTCAGCTTCCAACTAGCGATAGCTTGGACGGGTGCACAAAGCTTTGCGAAAGCTGGGGCTTCTTCTTCTGCTTCTTTTCTTGGCAGATGGCAAATTGTAGGAGCAGACATGCTGCCGCCTTGCATCTGCACAGCCTCGCTCAATCTTAAAGTGAGATTCTTCCAGTAAGGCGACGAGCGCTAGGAACAGCTGGTCAATGGTAGGTGGAATAAGACGGTACTTGACGTCGGGACCCTTGTTGCGACGATTATAATGAAATTATATTTTAAGTATGCTCGCATTGAAAGAGATAGCCACGGCCCGAGGCTTTTATGCATTTTAATTTATGTTGATCCTCGGAATGGATGAACTGAAATGGTGACATGTCGCACTACTTTGCATTCAACAAACCAATCGCTCATTCTGCTGCTCTACAAAAACGAGGAAAATCTTTGCAAGACCTGACAAAAAAAAAACTATAATTGGTATAATTAGAAGTGGACTGACAGGCCTATCCAGGTATACGGTCACGGTACAACAACGCAACAGTAATCCGTCATCGCATGCTGCACGGCCCAGACCACTCCGCCGCTCAAATTTTGGCTTTTTCCTCCCCCGACGGACCCCCGACAAGTCAGGCCTTGTTAACCTCGGCGAGAATGTCCTTTTCGATCGACTCGGGGGTGGTGGTGCTGGCCCAGCGGTTGACGACCTTGCCGTCGCGACCGACGAGAAACTTTTCAAAGTTCCACTTGATGCGCTTGAGGCCGAGCAGGCCGGCCTTTTCGCTCTTGAGCCACTCGTAGAGCGGCGCGGCCTTGTCGCCGTTGACGTCAATTTTTTGCATGATGGGGAAGCTGACGCCGTAGTTGACCTGGCAAAAGCTCTGGATCTCGTCGTCGGTGCCGGGCTCCTGGCCGCCAAACTGGTTGCAGGGGAAGCCGAGGACGACAAAGTCGTCGGGCGACTTTTCGGTGATGGACTTGTAGACCTTTTCGAGGCCGGCGTACTGGCCGGTGAAGCCGCACTTGGAGGCCGTGTTGACGACGAGGACGACCTTGCCGCGGTAGTCGGACAGGGGCACCTCTTGGCCGCGCTCTGCGAAGGGGGGAGGAGGATCCTGTTAGCAAAGAATGACAAAAGTAGAGATGAAGCGACGATTTCCGTCTTGTACGCAGCTTCGCTAGCGCATCGTTGACGCGTCGGGCAAATGCGCAGAGAGATGCGAAGCCGGAGAGGTGCGGAAGGACCAGGGCCCCTCGCGGGGTAGTTTGCGCGCACAGGGAGAAGGGGAGCTTACTGTCAAGCGGCTTGAAGTCGTAGAACGAAGTAGCGGAAGACATGCTGGTCGCGGAGCTGTAATGTCTTGTGGATAGGTATGATGATTGGTGCTGCTGCGAAAGAACTGCAGGTTGGACAAGGAAAAGTGATGAGCGGCGGTGGCGGTCTTTAAGAAAAGACGGCGCGGAGGTCGCGGGCATCGCCACCCCACTCTGCCATGACGAAGCTGCCCGGAGGCGCCCTATCCGAAGAGCTCCAGCGGTGCGCATGTCTGAATGATGGGTGCGAATGGAGCACCTTCTTTTTCTCCTTGCCGAGTTCTGTAAATTGCGTCTTCGGAGAAAGAGATGCGCAGCTCTGTTCTGTTGCTTGCGCCGTACTCTGCACGCCGACTGCGAGCTGCTGCGAGCTCCCTGGTCGCACAAAAAAAAGGGTTGACGCTATTTGGAATAGAGCTTCAGACAGAGAGCCTCGGCCTCGGTGGATCACGGCAGCTTGTCCGCAGATAGCTCGGAGCTGGTGATTAGCGTGGAGCGAATGAGGATGTCGAGAGGAAGCCTGCGAGACTTTTTTTCTGGGGCTGTGAGCTGTTTCGCCATGCCACAATCGGCCCTGTGTTGTCCCGGCCCGTGTTAAGTGAAGCCAACTGTCGACGAGAATACTTAGATAACATTGCACTGCAATTTGATACTCTCCGCGTCTTGCGCCCACTACGTAGATTGGAGCAGCATACTGTTGGCATTGTTCATGCCCGGCATTCGAGGGCTGCGACAGCACGTATCTTCATGAGCTCTGATGCGCGCACTTCCTGGGCTAGTTTAGCTTGCACGAGAATTAATTCCAATACCAAAAAGAAACAACTTGGGGTTCGAAAATAGTTCTTCTGTCTATAATCCTGGATTTTGCAAGGTCTCACCAATCGTCGTGCTCGAGATGCATTCACCAGAGCAGCATCCTCTTTGGCGGGGCTCTGAACCCCGCCTGCGTCATGCATTTGCAGATGATCGATCTCAGACGAAATATTCCATCATACAAACGCCTTGCCCAGAAAAGTTCCTTTATATGAACGCATGAAGCTCATATAACTCACAGCCTCTCACCAATTTAGACAGCGACGAGGAAAAATGGACGGAAAGCGCAACATTGTCATTATAGGTCAGTATTGCAACCTTGACCAAGCTCTCTCGCTGACCCTGTTCACACAGGCGGAGGCATCATTGGCAACACCACCGCCTACTTTCTCACCCGCCACCCCAAGTTCAACCCTGCGCTGCACAGCATCACCATCCTCGAGGCAGGCTCCGCCATTGCCACCGGCGCCTCCGGCAAGGCGGGCGGCCTGCTCGCGCTCTGGGCCTACCCGTCGAGCCTCGTCCCGCTGTCGTACAAGCTCCATGCCGAGCTCGCCGCCGAGCACAACGGGCCCGAGAGATGGGGCTACCGCAAGGTCAAGTGCGGGAGCATCGAGGCGTCTGTCCCCGAGAGCAAGATTGCCGAGATGCAGAAGCGCATCGCCGCGGCGACCCAGAGCGGCCCAGACGGCAAGACGTGGGAGAAGCTACCCAAGCAGGACACTGCCGCGCAGGGCCTGATGAGGGAGGCGCCGCTGCCAGAGGACCTGGACTGGGTAGACCGCGACGTGGTGGTCGACTGGTCAGAGATGGGCCGCGGCGGCGCGGTCGACACGGCGCAGGTGCATCCGTACCACTTTACCATGTCGATGGCCGACCTCGCCGAGGCGGCCGGTGCCACGACGAGAACAAAGGCGCAGGTCACGGGCATCAAGGTGGCGGGCGACAGGGCCCAGGGCGTCGAGTACATGGACCGCGCGACGGGGCAGACGGTGACGCTGGATGACGTGACAGACGTCATCGTGGCGGCCGGGCCGTGGACGGGAAAGCTGCTCCCGCGCTCAAAAGTCGACGGCCTGCGCGCGCACAGCGTCGTGTACGAGGCCGACATCAGCGCCTTTGCCATCTTTACCGACGTCGAGCTGCCGCGGACCTTTGTGCCAGCGCACCGGGCAGCCAGGGGCGAGAAGCGAATGCACAAGGGAAGGGTCGACCCTGAGATTTACGCGCGCCCATTCAAAGAGGCATACGCGTGCGGTAAGGCGTTCTCCCCCAGACTAAAGAGAGTCTACCGATACTGACTGGTCGCGTCATGTACAGGCGAGCCCGACACGCTTGTTCCGCTCCCCGACGTCGTCGACGACGTGCGCTACGACGAGGGTCTCTGCGACGACCTTGCGGCGTACGTCGGCACCTTTAGCCCCGTGCTGGGTACCGCGCCGATCAAGGCCAAGCAGGCGTGCTATCTCCCACGACACATGCGCTTCGGGCAGGAGAGCGGACCGCTGATTGGAAAGACGGTCGTGCCGGGGCTCTATGTGGCTTCTGGGCACACGTGCTGGGGGATTCAGAATGCGCCGGCCACCGGCAAGCTCATGTCTGAGATCTTGTTTGATGGCGAGGCCAAGAGTTCAGACATTGGGAATCTTGACCCGAGGAAGTTTAAAGTATAAAAGTAGCTAGGTGTGTGTAGCTAGTCTAGACGGTGCACATGCCTACACACGTTTCTAAGAGGTCGTTGGGTGCGCGCTAGCATCGGTCATTTAGCAGGAAACTTGCATCTAAAATATCAAGACATGAATCAGCCATGTAGTCTCGTCAGCATTGAATTCCGTTTTGTGTGAGATTTAGACGGCGCAGGTAGCTGATGGCTAATGCCAAACCGCTCAGAGACGGGCTGTGGTGACGAGGCCAGTTGAGCGGCTCACGGCGGGTGATGATGCCGGCAGACCCAATCACAGAGCAGGTGAAATTTTGCAACTATGATTTTCTGGTTTTGCTTGTGCAGTGGTTGCACCTACCTTTGGACTGCTATTGCTCTTCTGTTGTAGCGGCCTTGTTTTCTGCGACTCACTCTTTAGTTCTGACGAAGAGTACCTGCTTCACAGCGAACATACTTGGCTTCAATTTCCGTAAAGGCAAGTTTTCTGGGAGAGAGTCTACTTCCAAAGTGGATCGTCTGACTCTGTTTTCCTTCAATCTTCGACGTGCTGCAGACCCATCATGAGGTCTTTGTTCCGCTAGGCCTTGTGTATCGCGAGCGCCCGCGTACCGATCTGGCGACTCACTATCCGTACGCTTGAAACAGGGGGAAAAAAGACGGCCGGAAAGAGTCTTCATGTTTTGTGTCTGGGACGACAAGGCAACACAAAATCGGACTCCGTTCTCGAGCGGGTCCGATCCGTTTACTGGTTACACCAAGACACAAACGATTCCTGTACTCAAGCAATCGGTTCATCACCACCAAGTTCCCCCCATTGTCGGCGCCGGCAGCCGCCCCCGTCAGAATGTCCACGGAACTCAAACGTGGCGGCGGCCAAGGGCGGCGACGGGCGGCGGCATCGACAACCCTTTTGGGAAAGGCTCCAACTGCCGGCAGTGGATCGTGGGCAAGCTGGATGCCACAACGTCCATGGCACGCATGGGTAACCCGCAACTTCAGCCCAGGAACGAAGCGTAGTCTGAATCACCCGTGACGGTAGGAGTAGATGTGAACTCTGGGCCGCATCTCGGTCGATCTAGGCCTTGCATCGCTGTTTTTGCCTATTCACTTGCCTCTACGCGGAAAGAGATTTAGGTGTCTCGTCATAGGTAGGTAGTTGAGGACCTACATGTGCGCGAGGAGGACCTTGGCTCAACTGTGGGGAGCTGCCGGGAGCTGCCCGCCACTGAAAGAAACAAACAGCAACCACAGCTGCGGCGACACGGCCCAGCCAAGCGTGCCAGCCAACCCGCCAGCTAGCGTCGAGCTCCGGTTCCAGCTCACCGTTTGCAATCCTGCTTATCTCGGTCTTTTTTACTCTTGCAACCCATTTTCTTTTTTCCTACAGCTTAATACCTGCCCTTGAAACACAAGGCGGCACTTTTGTTGCCATGGCGAGAAACCGCAGCAAAAAGGCGTCGTCGTCGCCATCTCGCGCAGACCTAGAGTCTCATCCGGTCCATGTCGACAGCACCGAACAAACGCCGCTGCTGCGCTCAGCCTCGCCCGGCACCACATCCCATCAACAACAGCAGGCCAACGGCAACAACGCCCACCAGCACCGCGATGACGAACAGCAAGAGGAGGAAGAACACACCGTCATCGCCGAGGAGATTTCGACGCTGCGGCTTCTGCTCATCATGGGCTCCGCCTGGGTCGGCGTCTTCCTCGGCGCCGTCGACTCGACCATCATCGCCACCCTGTCCGGGCCCATCTCGAGCGACTTTCACTCGCTGAGCCTCATGTCCTGGCTGGCCTCGGCCTACTTCATCGCCAACGCCGCCTGCCAGCCCATCTCCGGCCGGCTGACGGACATTTTCGGCCGCGGCCCGGGGCTCGTCTTCAGCAACGTCTTCTTCGCCGCCGGCAACCTCGTCTGCGGCCTCGCGCGCGACCAGACCACCATGATTGTCGGGCGCATCGTCGCCGGCATCGGCGGCGGCGGCCTCATGAGCATCTCGACCTTTCTCGCCTCGGACCTCGTGCCGCTGCGCAAGCGCGGCATCATCCAGGGCCTCGGCAACCTGGCGTACGGGTCTGGCGCCATGCTCGGCGGCATCTTTGGCGGCCTCATCAACGACCACACCGCCATGGGCTGGCGCCTGGCCTTTCTCGTCCAGGTCCCGCCCGTCGTCGTCTCGGGCCTCGTCGTCTACCTCATGGTCGACGTGCCGCCCAAGCAGAGCGACAAGTCGCGGCTGTCGCGCATCGACTTTGGCGGCGTGCTCCTCACCGTCTCTTTTCTCGTGCTCATGCTGCTCGGGCTCAACGCCGGCGGCAACCTGGTGCCGTGGACGCACCCCCTACCGCTCGTCACCATCCCGCTCTCCGTCGTCATCTTTGGCGTTTTTCTCTGGTGGGAGAGCACGGCGCGGCAGCCCGTCATCCCCGTGCGCCTGCTCGCCGACCGCACCGTGCTCGCCGCGTGCGGCACCAACTTTCTCGTCACCATGCTCGTCATGACGGGGCTCTTTTACGGGCCGCTCTTCCTGCAGATCCTCGGCAGCAGCGCCACCACGGCCGGCCTGCAGCTGCTGCCCTCGTCGGTCGGCGCCTCGGTCGGCTCCGTCACGTCGGGGCTCGTCATGAAGCGCACCGGCCGCTACTGGGCCATGGGCATCGCCTGCACGCTGACCGTCACCGCCGGCGTCGTCCTCTTCACCCTGCTCGACCAGACGACGCCCGTCTGGCTCGCCAGCGTCAGCTTCTTCCTCTCGGGCTGCGGCTACGGCGCCATGCTGACCGTCACCCTGCTCGCCGCCATTGCCGCCGTCGACCACGCCCACCAGGCCGTCGTCACCAGCGGCACCTACATGGCCCGCAGCATCGGCTCGACCCTCGGCGTCACCATTGGCTCCGCCGTCTACCAAAATGTCCTGCAGGCCAGGCTATGGGAGCGCTTCGGCGACTGGCCCGGCGCGGCCGACGAGATTCGCCGCATTAGAGAGAGCCTGGACGAGCTGCAGCACCTGCCGCCGGGCTGGCACGACGGCGTCATCCAGTCCTTTGTCGACGCCTTTCACAGCGTGGCGTTTACGATGCTCGGCCTGGCCCTGGCGGCGACGCTGACGATTTCGCTCATGCGCGAGCACAAGCTGCACAATAACCTGTCGAGAAGCTAAATCTGGGGGAACTGGATGTTGCCTCGGCAGACTGTACTTTGACTACTTTTTACGGGGTGGATCAGCCTTGTTTCTTCTTTTTTGCCCCTCGAAGCCCGCGGGACTTATTTGGCACATGAAAAGTATTGTCCCTTGCCTCTAGACAATGACATCGTTTAGACTGTACATATTTCAATACATGCCGCCAGGCGTATTAACACACATTCAGTAGACCGGGCATACCAAAAAAATGCATGTCCGTATGCCCAGATGCCACGAATAGACCGGCGACGATGACCACTTTTTCGTCCCAGTGTTTTGGACAAGTCTGCCTGGCGCGGCGTTCGAGGTCCATTGGCATTTTCCTTATTTTAGAACCGGCCGCTACCCGGTCCGGCATAGCGCTCACCAGCTTCGTCATTGGTTTCCATCAATTTCAGCCTTGTTTCTTTAACTGGAGCTGACTGGAGCTCTTTTTGCTTTATTTAATTACGGCTCGTCGCCTTTTGTTCTCGAGACCAATTACTTTGTTTGCTAGACAAATTTATATACCCAACTCGCCATTCTGTTCTTCCCATCTTGCGCTGGTTTTGCGTCGGCTTCCACAAATACACACACACACACACACACAATGAAGCTCTCCATAGCCACAATGGCGTTATTGGCGCAGACGGCCCTCTGCGACTCGGTCCTACAGGCTCGAGAAGCCAAGGTCACGGCCGCCGCGACGCTGCTCGACCGGCGCGCGCAAAAGGACGAGTGCGACGCGGCCAAGACGGCGTGCGGCGACGGCAACGGGTGCTGCCCGCGCGGGTCTCGGTGCACGACGGCGAAAGGTGGCGTGGGCATCTGCGCGGGCGCGTGCGACGGCGCGACGCTCTTTTGCGAGTTTGCCAAGGGCGTCAAGCTGTGCTGCCAGCCGGGCGCGGGGTGCGACTACTCGCAGAGCGTGTGCACGCAGCACAGCTCCGACTCGGGCGGCGTGTGGACGGCGACGTCGACGAGCTCTTCGACGAGCGCGGAGAGCGGGACGAAGCTGCCGACGGCGCCAGTGTTTGGCAGTACGTCAGACCAAGGGGAGGAGTCGACGTCGACGGATACGGATGCGGCGACGACAACAACAACAGACTCGAGTGCGAGCTCGTCGGCGGAGGAGACGAGCCAGTCGTCGAGTACTGAATCGGCGGGCTCGTCGGCCGCGAGTGACTCGGGGACGACGGGCGGAGCGACGCCGACAAAGAACCCAAAGGATAGCGGCAGCGCGGTTGTCGCTAGCTGGAGCGCGGGTGTGCTGGCTGCCGTGTTTGGCATCATGGTGGCCCTGTAATGCTTGGCGGCTGACAAGTGTATGTGAGTGGACATTGAGTACATGCGGCGATAATTCTCGGACATGTTTCCGTGAATTGGGAGAACCGTCAAATGTTATGATGCCGGTATATAGAATGTCAGAACTTTGTATCTATAGAGCTAGACACATCAAGGACGCCTAACAAGCTTCAGCAATATTATAATGGGTCGCAAAAAAAAAGTTAAGGTATTGCATGTGCAAGTAAAGTTGCTGACCATGAATGATCAGCAGTGACAAGAGCAGCAGTCTCAGTAGCAACCAGCATTTCTGTGCTGAAGATTGTAGCGCTTTCTGGTCGTCAGAAGCCAAGCAACTTGATGATATGGACATCCCTTTTGCAATCTCTCGAAGAAAGAATGCGCCTACTATTGACGGGTATCTCTCAGTGGTGGGTTGTGGTCGTGAACCCTTGCAGTCATCTACTTTTTGCGTGTTTCGCAACATAGTGGCACTGCAATATAGATGGGCGGTAAGGCTTCGAGTGAATATACATGCGAGGACGCGTTGTATAAATAATAACAGTAACTGATAAACGAGCCTTAGGGCGCGCGTGATGGCGGCAAAGGGGCACACGCTACGCTTTTTGCACAGTGACTTGACTACTTGATGATAACGTCATAACGCCGGCCGGGGCAGCAAGCTTTTCACTCTCTTGCAGCGACCCGCCACAAACTTTTATCGAGAAGCAGCTTAAATTTCAAATTTCTCAGAGTATACATGTACGAACCACTCAACCCAGCACGATCCCAATCGCGTTGTCATCACCATGTCGACGATGAGTGCGCCGGCCAGCTCGCCATGCAGCGTCGGCACAGACACAATCGAGCACAATCACGACACTACCTTCAATCTTGCCGAGCGTCTGCCGGTGGAAATTCTCGCATTGATCATTTCGAAGCTCGGCATACGGCAGTTGACAAGCTTGACCACGCCTTCGCCGCACGCCCTCACGCGTGCCGTCAACAGAGCCCTACGCACCGTCACCGTGGATAGCAACACGGATTTGGAGCCCATCAACCAGAACCCGGAAGCCCTTCGTTTTGGAATAGCCGGCATCCACGTAAGGTCAGTTACACTGTGAAGCCCCGCCGCCGCAGACGAGCTGCCTCGCTAACTTGTGCTGCTTCTCTCCCCGACAGACACCTCACCTTTGCATTTCCAGCCCGGGCGCCCCATCGAGGACTGCCTTTGCCAATTCGGGCACACGGGGGATTGTGGATTTCCAAAGTGCTGAGACGCACCCCTCATCTTGACACGCTCGACTTGCACGGCGACACCAGCACACTCGCGCACCGAGTCACTCACCTGACGCTCACGGACGTGGTGTCAATGTCTGGTCTCACCTCTCTGACACTAAGCGTCTGTTTTTCAATCGGCGTAGAGCTTCTTCAGCACCAACCGGATCTTTCGATGGTCACCACCCTCCGTCTGCTGGATTGTATCGCATTCAGTGCGGGAAACGCACCACCTGGTGGCCAAGTCGCCTTTCCCGCGCTCAGGACTCTGGAGCTGTGGCTTCCCACCCGTGACGCCGGCCGACGGTTGGGGGCAGGCCTGCCGCTGACGCCGACAAATGAGGACCTCGGTTGGCTGAGCCAAGCTCCAGCCCTTCGCCGCTTCTCCATGGGCCACATCATGGACGACTACCGGATCCATGTTGGTAATGATGGAGAGACGTTTTCGCATGATCCCCTGGTCTGTAACGTCTCTCTGCTCTGTCTGATTTTGTCCGCTAATCTTGGTAGGCTGTCCTGTTTGAGGACAACTCGCCATTTCGGCTGAGCCGACTCCGATCAATGTGCGTTTCTGAGCTGGGCCTTTGTTTCCCGCCCAATGTCGCCGTCCTTCGCGCTCCGCGCCCTGCGCGTGCTGAGCCCCCTGCAGGTGGCGCTGTCATGCCGGGCCGCGACGGCCCTGTCTTTGTCAAACGTACCAGATTCGGCTATATGATGCGCACTCCTCGCCCCGGTGATCCTGTGGCGCCCGCCGCATCACAAGTAAGACGGCCGCTCCCGGGGTACGACCTCATCGCCGATTATCTCTCCACCGCAAAGAAATTCTTCGAGCTCATCCCTAGCTTGAACCGCCTCATCTTCCAGGATACCGGCAATCGGCGCTTCATTGTCTACACCAGGGTTATTCTTCACGATGACACCCCTCACGCTCAGCACCACAATATTATCCCTTACCAAGAATGGGGTTCAACCTACGAAATGTTCTTGCCCGATTGTTGACGTAGTCTCCGCTTCTTTCTCCCTCGCCCCTATTACCCGGAGAGCCAAGGACGCTAGGACATTAATTATTACTATCGCTGGCTGGTTTGGGCTTTTTTTTGGTGGCGGACAGTCATGCTTTGTCTGCGAAAGTCGGCGAATAGATCGTTGTTCCCTCTTCTCTTGAAAATGGAGAAAAGAAACGATAGCTAATACACTTCAAAACGTTGGGGAAGAGAATTTGGATGAGGATCACATCGTGCTCGTGTTTGACTTGAGAGCTGATATACTCATGTTCTTCGATAAACCGTTGGCCCCAGGTGCACGAGGCACCGAACCTGTCGCCACTGAAACGCAACGAGCGCGCGTCGATGAGATGAGAATTCTAGCAAGAGAAATTCTCAGTGCTGAGAATACTTGCAGGTGTTCGTGTTCTTGTTATATGAGAAACAAAAAAGAGAGTTGATATTGACACAACTGAAACCGAGAAGACGCAGCCCTTTTATCAGCTAGCTAGCCAAGTTTGTATGATACCCGTAATACGACCCAACGCTTTCCAACACTCGAGTCTGTACTCATACATCTTGATAGACCGCTCTGCCAACATCGATGAAGCGTAGCTGTCCATCTCTGTGAGAGTGCGCCTCCAAACTCATCGCCCTGAGCCGGAGCCCCAGCCTTCGCTGCTGCCAGTCCATGAAATCCCACGACTTTCCTAGCAACGTAATATCAATCGCTCTGCTCCTCAATTGCTTTCTTCTTTGCCTCCGCCTTGGCTTGGGCTTGGCCATCGTGTCCAGGGCCATCGTGTCCAGGCGGGAACTTCATACCACGGTCCTCACCACCCGGCGCCGCGCCGGGACCCCAGCCGCCTACGCCGTACGCGGCAGCCGTGCCCCCAAGCCCAGGCGCGCTACCCATCGCGAGGTTTCCGGCGAGCTGATTGCGGCCGACACCGGGCGTGTTCTCTTTGAAGGCGTCAAACTCGGCGCGAGTTTTGCCAGTGTACTTGAGGAGATCGTCGTCACTGATGGGCTGGCCGCGAAGCTTCTCCTGGCAGCGCTGCCAGAGACCCTTATTCTCTTGCTTGTCTTCGGAGGTCATGGTGATTCTGCAAGTTGTTTGAGCGTCGCAATTTTGGAAATGAAGAAGAAAAATGTATGCTTTACGGGAGAGGACAGTACCCTGGGTGTGTTGATCCTTATAGGTAGATTCCACCCGATACTGTCAGTCGCGTGACCGGAAATCTGCGGCTGCAGTCGCTCCGGCGAAGGCCGAAACTTGAAAGGATTTTAAGCCACTGTGAACCTTTGCCGTGGCTCGAGCCAACACGTCACAGGCCAGTAATTTCGTTGGCCCCTTCCTGCAGTAGCTCGGCTGCAGGCTGCAGGCCTGCGTCTAATCCGCCAAACACAAATTTGCTTAAAAGAAAAAGGGCCGATGCGTGCCAAATGGAAGCGGAGTAAGTAGACGCTACGGAAAATCGATCCGCGTCTAGACTTTTCATGCATGACAGGAAAGACTCGGTCAGAGCAAAATTATATACCATGGAGCGACGATCCATCACAACAAGGCTGCCGGAACCTTCCCCAGAGTTGGTCCGTCTCGGAGTGGGCCCCGGAGAAATTTCCCGATCTTCACTTTCCTCTCAAACCCAACGTTGTTGGGCCTTGCTCGAGTTTAGTGCTTCCCCGCACGTGCAACCGTACCAATCACGATTCAAGATTGTGACTCTGTGGCTTGATGTTATAGCAAGGTCTGTAGTAGAATGAAGAGGCTTTGCTTTTTTTTTTCGCCCTTTTCCGCACATGTCAAAACTTGGATTCATCGCGACAGTACATTACATTCCTCAAAATGTAATGTCCCAGTAGCTTCGGAGCAAGACTCCGACGGAAACTGGGTTTTGCATTTGTGGCTTTTCTTCAGCTACGAGATAGGAATCGACAGCTCAGCAGGAGCATTGCTCACAGCTTTTGATATGTTGTATATTCAAAGTATAGTAGTTGGTGCTTTGTGGTGCTGCTACTACCAGTGACATTAGGTAACCGCTCCGCCACATGGATCCCAAGAAGATCCAACAATAGGAGCCAACAAGGCCAAGCATCCCCAACATCCACTGCATCCACTAGGTCCGTGACAGGTGCAAGCCCTGTCTCTGAAGGATCTTTTGCTCCCGGGTTCGGATGGCCTGACAGCTTCAGGCTGCGGCGTCAGGGAGGTTATGCCACACTACTGCAAGACTCGTCAATAGTTATTAAATAAATATGGTTCCCACTTGCCATGTTCGAGTAGCTCGGCTGTAGTGCCGTGGCTGATCTACCCAGCCAATAATTGACACAAAAAGGGCCGTTAGGTGACAAAAGAAATCCAATTGATTTGACGCTAGAAGTAGGGCAGTTAATAACACATTTGCATTTAATCAGAAGGCTTGAGAGGCGTTGGCTCCTATAAAACGAGAGACAATCATGACCTGATAAGCTGTCTAAAAGCTGGGCCAAGTCCAACTCCAAAGTGTTCGGCCCTTCAGTTCCGTCCTCATAGCTGAAACAGTCTTCGATGCTCGATCAGTTATAGCAGTGGTTGCACTGAGCAGGCTGTTCTCAAGCAGTTAGCAGTATGTTGGCGACTATCGAGCAGCATTCCTTACCTTTCTAGCCTTCAAGTAGCTGTAAGCATCAGCAACACACTTGGCATCCTTCGTCTTGTCTGATAAATCAAGCAGTGAGTCAAAGTTCCTATGCCTAATAGAGGGACGACTAGTACCTTTTCCTTCCAAGGCAGCGGCTTCAGCGCACGATTCGAAGAGTGGAGCTAGAGCCTCGGCGCAGTCTACTCGCCAAGCATAATCGTCAGCATCACAGGGTGGTGCGAGAGGAAGTATAACGAACCGACAATGCTACAATCAAAGATGCTGAAGTCCTCCTGTCCGACCTCGACGTCGGTCTGAGCCTGCTCAGTGACAGGTATAGCCAAAGCCGTCGCCGAAAAGGCAAAGAGAGTTATGTTTGAGAAGCGCATATTGATGCTGGTTTTGATCTCAATTTAATGATGCTTTTAGATTGTGAAGAGGTGCCTCTCTGCAGATAACAGCAGGGCAGGCTATGATATTTATAGTGTGAGACACGCATTGTTCCTTCCATAACCTGCCCCAACGTCGTCTCTTGTCTCTTCGTTGAGGTAGCATCGCGTGAATACTAGCTCCGCTTATTGGCAATAGTTTCCGCTTTTGCCGTCAGCAGCCGTTGGAAACTTGATACGGCTTCCACCTCTAGCTATTGGCACTATTATTGAATGCCGAAAGTAACATATTTGCCGTAGCAAAGTAGCTAGTGTTTATGAGGCTAGGCGAATGAGGAATATTTCTCATTCCACGTGGGCTTGCGACCTACTTACGTTTTTCAACCACGACAAGAAGGCCAGCCTCTAAAGAGGAGCGACTAGAGGTCGGCCTCCGACTAGTAGCATAATGAGCACGACCGAAATGTAATGTTGACTCCGCATAATCTTTTTTATTTATTTTATTACGTGGAAATAAACGCTGAATGGTCCTCACAACACAACAAAGCAATAACACGTCATGGGTAGCTTGGACGGCCCCTTGAAGTGTATACCCGTCCGTAGCGCGGGCGGCTTGACGCCACCCCATCATGCGTGTCGGAATAGCGGCACGTACTGTCCATGGAGCACAGCTAGCACGTCTCTTAAAAGTTACACCATAGACATTGAAAACCCAATCAATCAATCAATAAGTCCTGGGAAATAGACCTTCTGCGACTTGAATTGAAGCCGCTGCTAGATATAATAGAGCCGTGGTCGTCGAAGTCTGTGGAAGACATGTACATCGCAATTAAAATTGCCCTTTTTGTTACACTTTCTGAGAACAACTCATTCGATGCAAATTAAACCTGTCTGCTGGCCCTTTCTTGCTTATAAAACCCCTCATCACATAGACCTGCACGGTGAAGTTGGTTGTACCTCTCGTGGGACGCAATCCGCCCGAGCAGGGGAACCCGGACTTTTGCAACTACAGACGGTTGGCCCGACGGATCTGGAACAATGCTTGAGCAGTGGCCATTTACTAATAGCCTGCTCGGGTCCGAGCGTCTAGAATGGCCAGAATATGCAAGGGTCCTCGCAACACATCGGTAACCAATACTAACTAGTCTTATAGCAGAAAGTGTGAGTCGATGCTCCACTCCCTTCGTATTCATCTCTGCAAGTTGATCTGATCTCTCCGCATCACGGCGACTTTACAGACGCAGATCGTTCCACATTTACGATTCTCGTTAGTTTTATGGCAGTTTGCGGCCCGGACGGCACATAAATTACATCGCTAATATGGCGCGACAGAGCTGCGTCCCTAGCAGAGTGCACGGAAGAGGTTTCCGGCTCTATGAAGCATTGTGGCAGTATGCGGCCCGAACGGCACCTGAGACCCATCGCAGATACGACACGCAGCAGCCTGGCGACCTTTGCGGCCTCTGTGAGAGACCACAATGACTCTAGAGCATCTGAACTGTCGCTGAGCATGTTGCAAGACAAGCGCGTAAGCATTCAAGTCGGTCAAAGTAGGAAGTCGGGATAGCGAGGGATATAAAGTACTACATAAGAGATACAAGTATGCCTTGTTTCAAAAACATTCTCATAATTCCATTTCCAGCCAGTTCCAGGTCATACCCAAAGACTGTTCTTTTTCTTCGACGAAATGCGCGCAGGAGTTACTATCATGCCTCTTCTTGCCGCAATGGCGACTGCTCAGGGGGTCCCCGCTACCCCGGCCGAGGCAGTTGCAAACTTGAATCAAGCCTTTGATATGGCGAACATTGAGCTTTTTCACTTTGGATGTGGTGTAAGGGCTTGTTTGAAAGCATTAGCTCCGACTTTGGCGCTCTGTGCGTTCGCAGCCGCCCAAGAGGAGTTGGGTATGTACATTCACACAAGAAACTTTTTAGAGGCAGTTGACATTGACAGTGACACGGCAGACCCCATTAATGATGCTGCCTGTTTTGCATCCGCAGCCAAGAAGATTGCTGAGAAGGTATGATGTTCCACCGTATACTTGAAACATCAGTGCATTAGCTGACGTCTTAGCCCGCTGCTTGTGACCACTGCTATTGAACCCGGAGCATCATCGCTGGGATGAAGCTGCTGTGGGCTTAAAGGACAATACTGATTTTGATGCGTTGTGTACCATGCCGAGAAAGCTGCGCAGCATGCCGGGGAGGACTCTGCGTGTATAAGCACGCCACGTAGACTAGTCGCTGAATGATATTTGAAAGAGCAGTCCTAGGAAACTAACTACCTTCCCAGGCAGCGACATCATTGTTCCTTGCCCTCTCATGTATTGCGATTTGCCTAATGACCGTGCTGAAAACAGCATTATCGTATCATTGATTCTACCGAGCTCCTTTTAACCCTCTTGGTACCCAACAAGAAACTAGGACGACTAGGCTCACGAGTCAAGCGTGCAAAACGACTGTGAGGCTGTCCGCTGCCCTCAAATGAAATAAAACCAAACTCGGCCCTACATTTGATTGTTGAAAGGATCTTCGAGGGGCATCTATTTATTTACAATACTTGATCAAATGTATATTAAATAGTAGACAGATTGACTAAATTATAAATGCCGTCGCTCTTACCGCGTCCTCACAAGCGGATCCCAACTTCACCAGTTTTGAGCTATTATTATAGGCAGCTAGTGGAAAATAATACAACTACTGAGAGTACGACTGGGGTTTGCGATAAGGAGGATGGGGAGAAGAGGCAGAAGTGGTGCCAGCTCCGTATAACGATGGCTTAAAACTAAGTCATAGTAGGTCTATTTTCTAGGAAGTAAGTTAGGCTAACTAGCTATAGGGTAGTACATTAAGTAGTATTAAAAGCGTTTATTAAGAGTATAACTCTTAATAGTAAAACTACTACTTAAATTAATTAATAGAGATCTAGACTACTTAGCTATAAGAGTACTTTCTTCTTAAGTACTTATCTATCTCTCTATTATAGACCTAGATCGTTTAGATTACTAGTAATCCTAATAATCTAGTGTCCCCTTAGATCACTACTAGCTCACTATGATCTATAGTGATCTAGTTATGTGACCTAGTATCCTAATTAGGCGACTTATAGGCGCCGCCTGGTCGCTTCCTTAGGCCGCCTCCCGGCTGCCCTGCGTGCATTCTGGTTTGTAACACTCCGGCGGCAACGTCGCTATTTATCAAACGCTTAATCAGTCTACCTAGTCTATTTAGTCTAAGTATATTAGGAAGGGGAATACTAGAGAATAATAGAGATTAGCTGATTCCCGGGATGCTAGCTTCATCATCTCGGTCATCACTAGCCTAATGTGGCCAGTTTCCTACAAGCAGAACTGGGTTATGGCTTTTCTAAATCTACTATAGTTTGGCCTGGCATTAAGAAAAAAATTGTTGAGTTGCAGTATTAAAATGCACTGTACAGCATCAGTATGCATTAATTGTTTTAGACAACTAGCTGCGTAACAAACCGAACAGATGCAAAGAGCAAGAGGCGCAATACGAGCCAGAAGAGCAACCGTATCTGTGCCAGGAGCAGAAGCATTGCTAGCTATATGTAGAGCGCAATACAGAGATTTCTAGCACCCGTTCTGTGTCTTGCATAATTAGACATTACGGCAGCCCTCGTATATCTACTCAGGGCGGTTCCCAATGCAGATGTGGTGAGCGCGCACACGCCTCGCCATAACGTGGCGACCGCAGACACTGCCTGTGAAAAAGTGGTGACTACGCTTTGAAATGATGAGCCGGGCGATTACGATGCCGAATTTCTTATGAAATACATGTTTCTGCTGCGTCAACTTTACTGTGCTGTAGCCGCATGCAAAGTGGACAGGATTCTGCGTATGAATTACACCCAATACTGAATATAGTTGATGACTCTGAGGGCTGGCGCGCCTTGCAGAGATGTTTTGTAGAACAAGAGTAGATTTCTGCGTCCTAAACTTGTGAGGCTTTCGTATGTCTAGGTTCATTTATTTTTAGAATGACGACAATTACAGTCGTAGTGTCGAGATTGGTGGCATATGCAGCCTCTCCATGTATTTTGACCTGGGTCACAGAAACAACGGCGTGCAATGGCAGGCGCGGATCAGCGACAATTGCTGCGGCGATTTTGAACTCGGAGATCTACTCAAGAGGACGGAATTTTGTACGATTGCTCCTGAGCTCCGGGGCTATTGCAGTCGTTCGAGCCAAAGATGAGGAAAACGAACATCAAGACATATATACCTTTTTACGATAAAGAAAAAGTGTGTGTAAGCGGATCAACATGTAGATACAATCTTGCTAATGAACATAGCGCCGGCAATTGAGAAGCCTGGTATGCGGATGCTACGGGCGAGGATTCCGGTAGTGACAGTCTTATTTATAAGCTATGCTAGCAACACAGTGATTTTCTGGAAGAGTAACGTAGCATACTATCTGTAAATGGGCACCTGACAAGACCTCCACATGGACCAGAAGCGTAGCTATTGCCTCGTCGATTTAGTCCCGGATCCATGGCGGGTAAGCGCGCCAGGAGGGGAGCCCATCATGCTGGGTGTTGCAGCGAGAGCAGGTAAGGTTGTGCTCAGTGTATGGGTTTGTCTGCTGGATGTTGCCCAGGAGGACGTCCTTCATGAACTCAGCTGAGTGAATGCCGGCATAGAGGGCGTTGTGGACAATGTCGTCCATGCCCGAGTGCTTGCCGCACTCCTTGCACTGGAGACGGTCCTGGAGAAAAGTTGCGCCCTTGAACTTGAGGTCGGAAGCTATACACGTAATCCCATGTCAGCCTTACAAGATGTTTATTTACGAATTCTCTTTTCGCTATGAGGAAGGGAAAGACAGGGACTTGGTTGCTCTTACTCTCCATGTTGAGCATGCTGGCGATGTGAGCACGCTCCGTCTCGGAGACCAGCCAGGTATAGAAGGTCTCGTTGTTGTACTCAAAGACCTCGGACGGAGCAGGCTCGTCCATGCGAAGGTCGTGAATTGGAAGGGTAATAGCCATGGTGTTGCAATGGAAGAGTTGTTGAAAGTTTGATTGAGTGTGTATAATTGTGTTGTTGGTGTTGGAGAAAACGACCATAGAAACTGGGCGAAAGCAATTGTTAAATAGTCGAGCGACTGGAAGGTACGTACTGGTACAGCTTGATGGTCAAAGAGCGGCATCCTTGTAGTCAAGCGGGACTGTAAGCGAGACATGATCTCCAATCCGATGCATCGCACGGCAGACTAACGATAATCACACCCGAGACATGCGCTCGCACTATTGCGGTGCAAAACACATCATGAAGTCTTCCCCGCATGTCCGCAGTCAGTGTCTACAAGCCAGCTTCGAGTGCTCCCAGAGCGATTTCCTTGGCGATTCTGCCGCAATTTAAAGGAGGGCCTCGATGTTCGCGGTGTAGTGGGTAAAAGTCGTCGCGGAGAACCCATTATGCTTACCATGTCGCCCATGATCGTCGTGTGCCTTTCCGTCCCGTCTCCTCGCCCGATTTCCAGGTTTATGTGCTGAGATTCGGTTCAATTGTGGACGACGTGGCATGAGCAATAATACGGCATCTGCAATGCAAGTTTTGGAAGCAAAGCACCGAAAGCGACCCCATCGTGTAAGTGGCAACCTGTACGAGCCAATCGAAGCGTGCGGCCGCTGCTATCTGGCCTGCAGGTCTCTCATCTATGTGGTTTTCAGCCAGCCTCTGGTCTCCTATTGTGGCGTCCCTGTCTCTCCTCAAGCAATCACGCAGCGACATGTCTTTATGTAATGATGCCAAGCTTCTGCCCTCTTCGGCGGGAAGATGGCACAAACATGAATGGATGCATTTCAGATCACACAAGATGCCTCGATAATGTATGCATCTTTTTCTCATTTTGTATTGGCAAGCATGCCTTTGGGCTGTTATGCGACTGGTCTCCGATCGACGCCGAAGCCCAATCACGCCACAGCTGAAAGGATGCGCTGCTCTTGACTCAAAACAAGGCTTCAGCCGCGGGGTAGTGAGGTAGTTTGTCTTGCATCATGAATTCGAGGATGCAGTCCACAGGTGGCGTGGTAAAAGGTCTCCTCTGCCCAGGTTGAATCAGCCAGTGAGCACGTTTTAACAGAATTCAGTGATGAAGCGGGATGCGTTGATATTTGTTCTTCTCCAGAGTTGGGAGATTGACTGAGGCAACACGCTCCATTTGTTCGGGGGTTGGCAATGATGTCCCTGCATTTGATCAATCTTTGCGTTCACGTTCACGTCCATGACGATTGACCACTTATGGTGCTGTGGACACGGCGAGAGGCCCGTGTAGGTAATGCAGCCCAGGTCGCAGCACCAGACTACATATCAGGGATGCGACAAGAAAGAAAAACCGCAGAGCACTATTGAGTACAACCATTCTTCCATAAGGACGTTTATCGAGATTAACTATGATGGGCGTGCTCGGCTACCATTTCCCCAAATACGTGTCGCGCAGCGTCACCAGAGTAAGGCGCAGCGATCGTGGCTGTGTGCTGTCGGTGGCTGAGCGCAGTTGTGGGGTAGTTTCGCAGTCGCAGCCAAGAGCGAAAAACGTTGCTAGTGAGCGTCTCGGACTTTGTAGAGAATCGGTATTTTGAAATATTTCCAGAAACTATGAACCGGCACTCTTAAGTTTGCGATGATTTCTAGACTTTAGAAATATTTCACTGGCGTCTGTGGCCATGTCAGGCGCGTAACTTGCGCAGCACAAGGACCGCGAGCCGTGACTGGATGCCGTCACCACTGTAAATGTCTCCGTTTAGCAGCCTTGGCGGCCGTCTGTCAGCAACCAGGCTGCCGAAGGGCTGAGCCTACACCACTGTACACCCACTGTAAGTTACCAGCTTGCCAGTGAAGCAGGGTGCCTCGCAGTGGTCGTCCCGGTGGAGTGGACCCTCACAGACACCGCGTGGCCGCGGCAACGTCTTCCCGCCGCTTTGCTGCTTTTTATAGCCCGCTGGGACAGGGTCCGCCTCGTCGCACAGCCAACTGACTGACTGACTGCCTTGGCTGACACGCAAGTCTGTCTGTCCATCTCCCAGGCTTCTTTTCTTCCCTTGCCCTTCTTTGTCTTTTTCTCCTCTCCCTCTCTTCCGCATCCTTGCTTTCTCATCCCTCGTCACCCCGGCCACTTCTGCTTCTTGCTCACGCTCAACTCTCATCCTCCCATCACGGCCAACTTTTTTTTTTCAATTACTGCATTATACCCTCTAGCGGCTTGACGACGCCACCATACCAACGACGACTCCTACGCCGCTTCACCTCGATTAGCGCCGATCCGGAACGAACTTCTAATCCCACAACGAGCAGAAATAAGAAGAAGCTTCAGTAACGACATATCAACAGAAAGCTGTCAATCCCTCTCGGCGTTGCTTTTCCGCGACAACGCTCAGCAGACGCTACGCTGAATCGCAAACTCCATCGCCCACCCACCCATTATTGACACCACTAGCCTGCCGCGCCCACCACCACCATGCTCGAGTTTGACCCTGATCGCGTACCGCCCATCAAGCTCGGCCTCCATATTGCACAGATTGTGCTGGGCTTTGTGCTCTGGGTGCTCGAGATTGTCGTCTTCACAGGCAAGGGCTCCAAGGTTGTCGGAAACAATGGCTGGACTTTTGCCGCCGTAAGCAATGCTCCGTCGCTCAGCCGAAATGACGTCTTCTAACAGCAAGGCAACAGTTCTTCATTTCCATACCCATATGGGTATATCTCATCATGACGCCCCGATTCGCGCGCACACTTCGCTTCGCCAACGTGCACGCCATGTTCGCCGTCGACCTGCTCGGCGTCATCCTCTGGCTCTCTGCTTTTGCGACCCAGGCCGCCTACAACACCTCCGGCCTCTGCGGCAACCGCTGCAGCATCAGCAAGGGCGTTGTCGCTATCGGCGTCATCATCACGTACGTTTCTCCCTCTAGACTCGATTCGCAAGCAAATGCGCTAATCAACCCTGAAGCCTTCTTTTCGGCGGCAGCACCTTTATCAGCGGTTACACCATGACCTACTACAACTTTCACGGCAGCCTGCCCGGCTACAGCAACCGCAAGATTCGCAGCGGCAGCAACGAGATTGACCCCGACAAGGAGGCCTTTTCCATGGCGCCCCACGGCGACGAGGCATATGAGCGCGTTCACATGGACGACCACGACCACGACGGCAACAACAACGGTGCTGCCGCCGGTAGCTACGGCAGCCGGTACGGCAGCAATCCAAACCCCTACAGCGGTGGGCACTACGACGAGGAGGACCCGAACCGCTACGGCGCCTTGCCTCCGCGCGGCAATGCCGGCGCCTTTTTCGACAGCGAGACAGAGTATCGGCCCGGCCCCAGTGCCGTCTCCCCGCCTCCGGTGGCACCCAGCCCCATGCCATACCGCCCCCCTGTTGTCGACGACGCGCCGGCTCAGTTTCCCCATGCCCCTTATGATCGCGCAGATCGGTAACTGTCTAGAACGGGGACGGCTGCTATTTTACCACAGGCCACGCTGCATGGTCTAGAAGGATTTGGTACGACGGAACGGTACAGGAGCATTGCACATTTGAGCGGCGTTTAAAGGGAAGAGGCGGGGCTTTGTCGGTTCAACCATTTCAGTCTGATGAGATGGGCATTGCTTCAATGACACATGGGAAATACCTCCTGCAGTCCGGACGGCGGACGATTTATTTAGCTCCTTGGAATAGCATTGAAATTTTGCAACTTTCAATCTCGAAATGATGTAAATGCATGCAGATTATGACACTTTTTCACATCTTGACCATGTATTTTTATAAGACTAATTCGTTTCATGAAATCCCAATGCAGAAATGATGCAAGAAAAACTCCCTGTAAACGCCTGCTCTTTTGACAAGACACCCAAAAGATGGATTGATACCCAACTACTTCCCAAGTCTGCAGTGGAAAGCGATTTCAACCTGTTCCCACAATCTCAGCCATTCAGCTTCTTGAGCCTGCGCGCAATGTCGGCCGCCGTCTGCTGCATCGGGTTGAGCCTGGCGTCCCTGGCCATGGCGCGCGTGTCGTCGCCGTGCTTGGCGACGAGCTTATGCAGCCACTCGGCCTCCCTCTCGCTCAGGTGCCGGGCCTTTTTCGGCGCCGGGTTGCGGGCCTGCTCGACGAGCTCGCGCAACACGTCCGTCATGCTCTCGTCCTGCGCGTCGACGATGCCGCCCCACTCCTCGTGCTCCTCCTTGGATCTCTTGTTCTTCTTGTAGCTGCCGTCGTCGAGCTCTGTGACGATCTCCTGCCCCTCATCCTCGTCGTCGTCAAGGTGGCGGAGCGGGTCGTTGAGCGGGTTGTCGCCGCCCGGGTGGATGACGCGGGTGATGCGGCCAGAGGCGTCCCGCTCGACCTTGGCCTCGGAGACGATGGCCTTTTCGGTGCTGTCAATCGCAAAGGGGTTGGCGGAGGGCTTGGAGGAGGAAGAGGAAGCGGCGTCGGCGGCCGAGTGCGCGGCTTGGAGAGCGGCGACCGAGGACGAGTCGAGGCGGCCCTCGACACCGCCGGTGGGCGCGCGCAGGCGGGACACGAGGCCGAGACGGCGGTAGTTTTGCGACAGCGTCGATTTCTTGTCCCTGTTTTTTAAGGAGGTTAGTTTTTGAGAAATCAGCGAAGAGGGAACGAGGAAGTATGGAAAACGCACCAGTTGTCGGCAATGATGTTGTTGCCCCGCGGGTTGAGAATCTTTTTCGTCTTGTTGGACTGGCGGATCGGCATGCGGCCGGAGCGGCGCTTCTTCTTTTGCAGTTCACGACCCATTGTGACAGATTTCTATGCTTGTAGACTGCAGGGTGGATTATGGGACAGTCGGCGAGGAAAATGTCGACTGCTGGTGTTTCTGGATCGAAAAAGCTGCCGACGCTGCGGTTTGCCAATGGGGTCGTCTTTGATTTTTTTCTGGATCGGCGCTTATCGATAAGCTCGATCCATTTACCAGTCTCGAGGTAGTGGCCTACCCTGTACCGTTGCGCGATTCTGATCATCGCCTCTTCAGCATTGTTTTCTTTCGGTTTTTTTTTCGTCGGACAAAAGTCGAGACATCTACAAATTAATCGGTATAGAATTAATAGCAAGATAAGCGTGCAGCGGACTGACTAGAGTAGCAACTTGGCGTCCACTTGGATTATTTATTTTGGGCTCTATCACGAGCCCACCCAGCCAGCCCGAAATGTTAACGCAGATTTCGCATCCACCAAGTTTAATAGCATAGGTGGCTTAGCGATTATACGAAAAGATTTGAGGTCGCTCACAATCATTGATAGATGTAGCGTCTTGGAAGCAACTAGCTCACTTGTATCATTCAAGACACAAACGCTTCACTACTGCCTCGCCTCCTAGTAATAAATGAAGAAATCACTGTATACCATAGTACCGGGACTGAGTCGCGCCTTTTGGGAATAGAACCACAAGCGGGGCATTCAAATTACTTAGTAGTAGAATGTTGACCCCTATAGAACCGCCATGAGTACCCAAAAGGAAGTAGTGAAAATTGCAGGATAAAAAGACAAGAGTGGGTTAAGGATCGCCATGCCACCTGATTTAGTCGTCGAGGCCGCCGCGGCAGAGCCGGTCCCGGATGCTGCATCCTCGCTTTCTGTGCTGGTGGAAACATCGCAGCTATTTCCAGCGGCGGCAAGCTGCTGATATGGCGTAGTGAGGAATGTCGGCGGAGATAGGTCAGGCTTCGAGTTGCCAGCCTCGAAGCAAGCGCCCACCGTCGTGTTGGGTCCCTTGCCCAGGTTGACCTGGGTGCAGGTCAGGATGTTGTTGGCGGGGTAGTACTCGACCCAAGCAAAACACATTTCGTTTTTGCTGGCGAGACCGCCCTTGACCGGCTGGGTATCCTTGGACGTGTCAAACTCGCAAGTCGTGATGAGCCGGTCACCGGGCAGCAGCTGGACCTCGTTGAGACTCTTGGCGTACTGGTAGTTGTACTCGTAGTCGTGAAGAGTCGAGAGCGGCGGCAGCTCCTTGCCGTCGCGAATGATTTGCACCCGCGAATGGCGACCGCGAAAGTGCATGTGGTGGACCACCGCGATGGCTGTGAGGCCTTCAGCCGGCCACTTCTTGGTGCACTCGGGGGAGCACACCGTGGAGTGAGAGACGACCTGCTTGCCAGGCTCGAGAATCAGCCCGCTGAGCTGCAGGTCGCCCAGCGTCATCGTTCCGACTTCCGTGTCGACTTGTTTGTCGTTGTATGTAAAGGTAAACTCGGCACTGCCCTTTTCGCCTTCTAGTGCGTCGGGATTGTTGTAGTGGGTTTCGAACATGACATACTCGAAGCTGTCAGAACCGAACGGCTTGCCATAACCTGGTTCGAGGGTTCGTCCAGACATGCCCGGGGCCCATCCTGCGACGAAAGAGTTGCATGGGTTGTTGAAGTTTTTAAAATCGCAGATGGGCTCCTCGCCAACCATGGACTTGACCTTGTCAGACAGACCATAGCAAGAATAAATAACCACGTGGTGGACCAAGGGACTGGAAATGACTCCGGGAGCTTCAGCAAGGATAAAATTCTTCTTGCCTTCGGGTAGCTTGTGCAGAGTGTAGCAGTAGGTCGTCTCGTCTTTGGGAATGGTGATTTCCGGCTGAGTAAAGGTGACATTCTTGGAATCGGGTATAGCGACAACCTCGTTGCGAAAGGTCGTCTTGCCAGTACCAAGCTTCACGTACTGCTTGCCGTTGTGGCCGGGTAGGTGCTTCTCGAAAGTGTTATCGTCGGAAAAGGCGTAGATGAACCACTGCCAAGAGTCGGTGTGGACATTGGCTTGCTCTTGCAAACAGTCGGCCGAATTCTTCTTTTCGAAAACGAACCATGTCGCCTCGTCCGTCTGATTACCTTGCTTCAGGCGAATATTGCTCCCTTGGTCCTTGGAAGGCTTGGGAGTAGTGAATCCGCCAGCATGGCGGTTCTGCAGCACAAACTTTCCGTTCTCGTCCCTGCGACCCAGAGCAATATCTGCGCCCGTCATGGCGCCGGTTTCACTGAAACCGAGGGCTAAATAACCTTTCGATCGGGAAGCGATGCCGTATGTAGAATAAGTTTCCCCGACCTTCCAAAATAGCTGCACGTCTCCTTTCTCATCGAGGGCAGTGTTGTTGTCAAACTGTGCACGGTCGAAAGGAACCCAGCTAGGAGCATCAGCAGCGTTGACAACCGGAGATGCGAGCAGGAATGATGCCAGCAAGAGAAAAAGAGGGCATGGTAGTGTGGATATACCACGTAAAAAGTGATTGAAGATCATTGTTAACAATCGTCTTTTCGGATCGAAACCATGCACGTGAGCTGCGAAGGCCTTGGTTGCTGATTTTGTGGCTTCGAGAGGTGACTTGTGCTAATAGTTTTCCAAGAAGACTGCACACACAAGATGTCGGTGATAAAGACCAAAGTGGCCGTGTGGAAACTTGAGTGGTAGGCTCACGCAATTGCATGTAGATGGAGTGTACGACACGCGCCCTTTATATGCATGCTTCCAGCTTTCGGCCAGAAGCTGAAAGAATGAGCTGCATTCTGCTAGCCGTGAGGGCTACTTTCACCGTTTCGTTGGTATCCTTGGAGACATGTGTTAATGTAGTGATGCCCGTCGGCAGTGGCCAGTGGATTGACATGAGTGGTGACGCCGGTCGGCATCAGCCACTAACATGATGGTGTATATATTGACTAGTCAGCCCACGCGCTGAGAGGGTGCACCTTCGGAGCTTTTGCAGCTGTCGCGGGATCTCGTAACGAGTGGTGCTAGAGCCAAAGTAGTCATCTACGCCGATGATGCTAATCGAGTAGTCAAACCTAGCTCAGCTCCTTGACTAGTTAATCACTGTCGCATGTGCACGGACCTTGAATTTTCTCTACCCCGCGCTATTTAGAGTAATTGCCTTTGCTAAGCAGTATATTTCAGTAGATGCCAAGTTGCGTGAGAGCTACATATGTGGCTCACGAAGCCAGTTAGAAGCAAGCCAACGCACGCTGACCATACGAAGTCTGGCTAGCTTGCACTAGTTCCAAATACACCTGATACTGATAAACTGGAGTGCCGAGTCTTTATCCAATCGGGGATCAGACATAGGTAATTGCCAAGACCCCCCCAGACCACGCACCTGGCGGCATGTCTTCTATAGCCCCCTGCATTTTCCTACCGTCCATGCAGCGTACCTTCTATCTTCTTCTTACCCCAGATTCCCAACACACTTGGCCATGGCAGTGGGTGTGGTTGTACAACTGTCCCCCCACAGCTAGTGCGTAGCTAGTTACTAGACACTAGATTTAGACAATGTCACAGCTTGAGAAAACTATGCACAAGTCGCCTGGAATTAGTCCAGGTACACTTACAGTTAGCGAGGAGTGCGGAAAATAGATGCTTCGGAGGGACGGCGTGCGCGCGCTCAGCAATTTACGAAGAACGGGAATGATCTGCAAGTAGCTCCAGAGCGAGACTCACTAAATGCCATGAAGGACGGACCGGAAGACGGTGCGATAAAAGCGATACGATGGGATGCACATGTCCGAGTTTGTACAGAGGAGGGGATGTAAGTGTGGTGTAAGACGAGAGACAACCCCCACTCTCTTTTTCTAAAAGCCATTTATTTTTCTACCCTTCAACTTGATACCGTGAGATGCCCAATCTAGACACAAGATCATGTGAGCGGATTACTTTACAGACTCTTTTCCACCTCCATCACTTCGCGGATCCCCTCCTCAATCGCCTTGACACGAGCCTCGTCGAGGCGCTTCAATGGGCGTCGCGGATACCCGCCGTAGCCAAAGTGGCTCTGGATAGCCTGCTTCGTCCCCGCAATGGCCGATTTCGTGAGCGGCCAGTCGCCCTTGCTGAGAATCTTTTGCAGCGCCTCGGCCTCGTCCCGCTTGCCCTCGGCGTACAAGTTCCACACGCGCGCGCAGACCTTGGGCATGACGTTGGCGCCGCCCGCAATGATGCCGCTGCCGCCACTCTGCAGCGTCTGCGTCGTAAAGTCGCACATGCCGCCAAACGCCATGTAGCCGGAGCCTTGGTCCGCGGACGTCCTGGCGCGCGTCGCGAGCGCCACGCGCGTGAGCTTGCCCGTGTTGCCGCAGGTAAACTTTGTGCCGACAATGTTGGGGTGCCGCGCGAGGCGGACGAGGAGGTCGCTGTCCATGTCGACGCCCGACACGGCGCCGGGGTAGTTGTACAGAATGAGGGGCAGCGGGGAGGCGTCGGCGACGGCGGAAAAGTACTGCAGGATGACGTCGTCGTCCGTCTGGGCGCGGTAGTACGAGGGTGGGAGGACGAGGGCGTAGTCGGCGCCGCGCTGCGCGGCGAGCGTGCACAGCTCGACGGTGCCACGGACGGAGCCCTCGGTGGCGCCGAGGATGATGGGCGTGGTGGTGAAGCCGGCTTCGTCGAGGGCCTCGCGGGTGGCTTGGGTGACGGCGAGCTTCTCCTCGCGCGTGCAGTGGACGGCCTCGCCGTTGGAGCCCATGACGACGAGGCCGACGAGGCCGTCGCGGACGAGACGCTGGGCGTGCTTTTTAATGGTCGGGATGTCGAGATCCTCGGACTCGGGGTCGAAAAAGGTCATGGTCGGGGCGTAGATGCCGCAGGGCAGCGGACGGCGTTGGGCAGCCATGGTGTGAGCGTGTGTAAGAAGAGGGGAGGGAATTGAAAGCGCAACTGTAGTAGAGAGATGTATGCAAGAAGAAGAGGTGACATGAGGTTTTTGTAAATGGGGGAAGCTCTGTATATGTCAGTTGTCTGGGGCATGTCGGCCGGTGGTGGGGCCGGCCCCGGTCCCGGCGGTTGAAGATGGGCGGTACCCGTCGGGATATTAGCATTGTGATGAGGCTAAACCGCTGAAGAAATGATGAAGCAAGTGCTCAAAGTTGGGTTGATGGTCATACGCAAGCTACGAGTCAATTCGTCTCCTTGACATTTTTTTCTTTGTCAAAATCCATGCGAAAGAACGTTAATAAATCGTCGTGCTCAGTCGCCGGCGGCGTAATTCTTCCACCTATAGGAGGGCAGCTAGGCAACGAAAGCATGCCTCAAGCTGGATGCCCGCCAAGAGAGGTCACTGATATCAGTACAATCATGGCAGTACAAGGTTGACCATATTTGTACGATAGATTTCGAAGACGTAATTTATAATCGTGTTGGATCTTCACAAAGGACTTGTATTCCATACTGCACTTCCTCGTCGCGAGCCAAATGGTGGAGTAGGCCGCGGAAGACCGTGTCAGTATCGCCATGTGGCCCGCAGCATCCATTTAAAACATCTTATCGGCGGAATTATGTGCGAAATTCTACACCCTGCTTCTCAAGCTCACAATTCTATCTGTCGCCCTGTCAAAATCACCTCTATTCAATTCTCCGCTTCTCAGCCCATCAACCAATGCGTTTCGAATTGCCACGCCTTCAGTGACATTGAGCTGACTTGCGAGAATGAGATCGTTGCCCGCCGCCGCTGCAATCCTAGCCCTCGTTTCCACGTCACCAAACGGCAAAATGGCACCGGCCTCCATTGCCTCTGTGATGGTGACGCCGCGGAAGCCGAGCTTGCCGCGCAGTATCTCCTTCATCCACTTTGGACTCAGGCCTGCGGGCAGGCTGCTGTCTACGGCCGGGTAGACAGCCCACGACGGCATAATCAAGTCGACGCCCGCGCGGATGGCGGCGACAAACGGTCGCAAATCAGTATTCTCTAGCTCGTGAAGCGGCACGTCGAGCGTCACAGGTGCCATGTCCGTGTTTTGATCCTTTGCGGCGGCGCCCAGGCCGGGAAAGTGCTTGGCCGAGACGAGAATGTCTCGGGCGCGCTGCGCCGCGATGAACGGAATGGCCGCATCAATCACTTTTTGCGGCGTGGCGCCATAGGAGCGGTTGCCGGCGTCGAGGAAATTGCCCTCCCGGCGATACACGCCCAGCACCGGCGCGAGGTCCAGGTTGAAGTTGTACCTCTTCAAGGCCCTGGCGGCCTGGACGCCGGCCTGCCAGCCGCTGACGGAGGGGCTCGGCGAAGCTCCAATCTCTTTTGCCGACAATGGGGGACCACCATCGCTCACGCCATTGAAGACCCTGCCGCCTTCCTCGTTGGTCATGATGAGCAGAGACGTCTCCTTGCCCGATTGCTTCCGCAGGAGCCTGTATGCTGGTGACGACTTGTACGCAGCTTGGAGCTTGGCAAGGGCCGCCGGCGTGTTCTTGTTTACGTGCAAGTCGTAAAGAAGCACACCACCGACCAGCCCGGCTCTTGTCAGGTCGTAGAGCTCGTCCGGAGGCCCTGGCAGGGTATAGTCCCACGAGTAGATGACATGCTGTCCTGCGAGAATGTCTAGGTCAGCACTTGGCGTCGGGCTGCTGCGAGCGGAATCGGTCAGCGTCAATGCCAAGAGAAAATGTAATTTTGAGGAACGCATCTCGTTACTGGTATCGCTGGAATGAGTAGTAATTGTGTGGGCTTCGGAAATTGCATCATTTGTATCTTTCGAGGCTTATTATATGTCTTGACGGACGAACTAACGCCCGAATGCTTACAGAATCCAGCGTAGCATCGCACCATGATATAGGCGCGAGGTGATGGTATTCAAAATACAAACTCTTGGACAATTGTGGCGTAGGCAAAGATTATTGGTCCATCTGCTTCAGCTGAACTTTTTGGCGGTGGCCCAGACGAACTAGCTGATTAAAGCTGCAAGCCTTGCCCGCCCATGGTACGTTACATGCAAGTCTCAAAACTGAAGAAATGCATACATGATCCACCATTAGCTGTGAATCGAAATTTGTCAGAGATGTTCATGAGTCCGTCGACTGTCGTCAGTTGGCAGGCTCGGCAGCTCTCCACAGCCGCGAGTGCCCCGGCGGTCCTGACAGGCGCCCGACTTATGTGCAACCACGGTCTCGTGGCTTGGCCCAGAATATGTGATAAGAAAAGCTTCATATAATTTTATTAGTAAGATAAGTAGGGCAAACTATTCATTCAATTTCAATCTTCAATTATCACTTTTATTAACATGAGCTGTTTAAAGCCACGAGGCAAGCATGCCACTCATACATTCGCTAGTACAGCTGTATCGAGGCCATCGCTCGCCGTCGCTTGCGACCACGTACCCGACCCAATCCAGCAAGAACCGACATTATTGTATGCGGCGCTCGTGCATTTTTTCGAGCCTGACCAGAAGTTGTAGCTTGCGCAGAGGTCGATGCACTCATTGAACGTGGCAACCACGGCCTGAGCGACATTGGAGCCGCCACGGAGGCTCGTCCCACACACCTTGACAAACTTCAGACCGTTTTTGGCGCCGTCGGGGACTGGTCCGTTGTTGCCACTTGCGAATGACATGGAATTGTAAGTGGTGCCATTGGAGGCCGGGCAGTCGCTGCTGTGCACGATGGTAGGAGACGGGGATCCTGCCGCCGAGGACGACGTGGAACGTGACGACACTGTCTCGGAAGAAGTTGACGACGGGGGGGAAGTCTGCGCGATGCTACTAGAAGAGCTGTCATTGCTTGAGGAGCTGCCACTGCTCGCACAATCAGACATGAATGAGCGCTGTATCGAATTTTGCAAACGCAGCTCACTTACGATGCCGCTTTGTCACTTGCAGAACCATGGCTCCTTTCCGAGGACAGGCCGCCACCTAGGCCGCCTCCCAGAGCTCCGGCAACAATAATTGCCAGTGCAATCAAGACTGTGATCAAGAAGCTGCGCTTACTGATGCCGCATATAGTCGGCTGGGGGTGGTGTCCGACTGATGTCGATGTCTCTTTCGCAGTGTAATCCTGAGATTGTGCATTGTAGTACGCAGGGTGGAAAGCTCGTTTCGGCTCGCGGACAGCCTCCGGATAGCTATCGGGATCTCGGCTCACTTGCAGGCCGTCTGAGCCGTAGCGCTACATTCATCCTTAGCAACGTTCTTGTCAAGCCGTCGATTGTGACGTACATCGTAGGGCATCTTCACTATGGCCAACGCGAGGCTCTATGATTTCGAAAGTTTGCAAGCTCTATTCACTATGAAATGGTTCGGCCCTTTGTGCGGGGAAGCATCGAGTATTTGAGACCTGAAATGCTGGTGGTGTTATCAGTGCGGCTGAGCGTCTTGCAGCGGGATCGACGCAGCTACGGCCCGTCAAGGCTGACTGAGGGTCTGGATCTCTTCTTTGGGCTCCGGATGCTGCCTGCCACAAAAAAAAAGTTGAGAGATCTGATTGGAAATCACGCTTACAATATACAGGACTAGTGTTGATGTCCATAACTCACGCTACTGTTCGACCAGCGCGACGGCAATTTTGAGCCTGTTTCTAGATTGCTCAGGTGACGGCTTTTTCGTGAGCATCATCAGGCACCTCACACCCCTTTGCTGGCTGCCATAAGTGGCTCTGGAAGGAGAGACGTATGCTTTGGCTACGCTCCCACAGCTCGTGGATGTCAACAGCCAGCTAAGCAAGTAAGGCAACGAATCAATTCACCCACATCCCCGAGTAGCCACTTGCTAGTCAATTGGCGGAGCTTAACATGTTTTAGGCAAAACGGCCAACTCAATGATGGCGCTAAACGTCAACTATCATCCTAACTAGTGCTGTCTGTGCGCGACGGTTGGATGAATCATTTCCGCCGCCTACGTCACGGTGTCGATCTCGTTTTCTAAATTCGTCAAACCATGATTCTAAAGTTTCCGAAAAAGGTACTAATCGTATGCATGGTCGCACACGCGCCTGATCCCGACCAACATGAGCAAGGCCGCCCTAAGTAGCACACCCATCGTCTGTCGATCCTGAGGCATCTTAACTCCCATCTTCGCCAGCGCTTCTGCCATCTAGCCAATCGCCATGCTCAGTCTTGACAGCTGGTGGTGGCGGTTCCTCGAGACCTACATCTACGCCGAGCGCCCGCCGCCGCCGCGCCGCCGCACCACGCCGCTCCAGGTCCTCTGCGTCGGCCCGCCGCGGTCCGGCACCGAGTCGCTGTCCCAGGCGCTCGCCATCCTCGGCTACGACCACTCGTACCACGGTTGGGACATTTTGTTCGAGGCGCCGCACCGCATGCAGGCCTGGGCGGCCCTCGCCCGCAGCAAGTGGTACGGCCGCCGCACCGGCTCGGCGGATCTGGCGGCGGCCGACTTTGACGCCGTGCTGGGCCACGCCGCGGCCGTGGCCGACGCGCCGGCGAGCGTCTTCGCGGCCGAGCTCGTGGCCGCGTACCCCGAGGCCAAGGTCGTGCTCAACACGCGCAGCGACCTGGACGAGTGGCTGGCCAGCATGGACAAGACGATTGTGGCCATCAACGACAGCTGGATGTTTTGGCTCATACACTTTTTCCACCGCGAGGCGTTTTGGGCGTGGCACGTCTCGCAGCGCTATCTTTGGGCGCCCTTTTTCCGCGCGCCCGACGGCCACATGGCGACGGGGATTCGCAGAAACGGCAAATGGGTCTATCAAGGTAAGCAAGTCACTGAAACGCACGGATTCATTATGGCAAGCAAAGTGGCTAATTGCTTTCCTGGACAAAAGAACACTGCAACATGGTTCGAGGCTTGGTGCCCAAGGAAAGATTGCTCGAGTGGCAGATTGGCGACGGCTGGGAACCGCTGTGCGAGTTTCTTGACAAGCCGGTACCCGACGTCCCGTTTCCTCATGCAAACACACAGAACAAGGGATGGAAGGAAAGAGAGCAGCAGGCCATGAACAAATGGGTGTTTTCAGCGCTAAAGAATGCGCTTGCAATCAGCGCAGGTCTCTCGGGTCTTGGGGCGATAATATATAAGCAACTATGCTGATTTGGTCTAGGCTCTCTAAAGGCTTGAATTAACTCAAACCGATATAATTAACCATAATCTTATGTTTCGTTTAAAACTCATAGAAATTAGCACAGCAATTAGGTAATGCCTACCGAAACTGTTTCCTTGTACTCCGACGCGCGATCGCTAGAGGCTATTTGCACGCCCGCTTCCAGTCGCCAGCCAATCGGGCGTAATAGTCGAGACTGCATGAGACTATTATTTGTTTTCTCAGAATATTCAATTAAAAAAAAGACACTATTTGGAAGTTGCGACCGAGTGATCATTTTCTACTCTTCAAGAAAAAAGCCAGCGGTACTTGCACGACCCTACTCTCGTGGGCGACGAAACGTCATTTTGACCATTGCAACTAGTTCCCCATTCTATGATTAAAACTGCCCGCAGCGTTTGATATTATCGTAAGTTATAGTCAAAATGATACATCTATGTGCAGGATCTCTTGGACGTAGCTTGCCTACCACGTAAAGGCCTCTTCGATAAAATCAACAGAGCCGCTAGTTTGAACGTTTCGTGTCGCCTGTCTCACATCATCAGCAAGTCCTCCCGGGCCACATACAGTGACGCACATGGATCCGACTTGGCAGTTGACCTGTTCCCGAACAATGAGACCCATATCTGGTCTTCCCGAGAATATCTGGATATCGCTGTCGGCGCCATCTGGAACCCAAAAGCTCTCCCGACTGGTAATGTACACTCTGGCTTCGAACATGCCGATTTCCCTCGACATGGCAATGAGGAAGCTCAACCACGGCTCAGCCCATTGCATTTGAGCCAGTTTGCGTATCGCCCACACGAGTACGACTCGTCGAGTTGCAACGATGCCTTTTCGACGGCCCTCGAGTAAATGCCGAATATAAGAGAGCTGATGGGTAATGCCACTCGCGCCGGCGACAAGCAAAACGTGGCCGTATGAGTCGAGGCTGTGGTGTCCGCCGTACGGACCTTCTAGAAAAGCATGTGCGTGGCATGAATGCGTTGCTAGAGACGCATTCTTTTGTGCGTACTTTAAAAGCTGCAGGGTGAAACCAGTTCTGGCTTGGATGACAAACGAGACGGAGGTGCGGGCTGGCACGCGTCGAGTGGTCTTCTCCAGCCTACTTCCGGCAGAGTCGACATGCTGCAGCGCGCCGGAGCCAGTCTTTGTATGCTCGTCGTGCCAGGCGATTGAAAACGGATGTGACTCCCAGGGTTTCAAGTTGGGAAAGCGCAAATATGCATGCATTCCCGGATCGATGCGCAAGTGGTGCGGCAAGTGAAGAGTCACCCGACAGGCGCCATCAGGTAGCACCGAGATGTCAGCTGTGGTTAGACTTCCTCGAGACATATTCCGCTTTGCGGTCCAGAAGATCCGAAGGAAGCGCTCCACTGCCCACATGACGCCGGCAGTCACCACGTAGGGCAGCGCAGGTAGATGAGGAATACTGCAGTGAAGGTATGTGCCCAAGATGAATAAAACCGCAAGTATGATGTGGATGTTGAGGAATGTCTCGTAAAAGGCGTGTCTGACAGGTCCAGGGCTGATCAGGATGAGACAGACAGCGGCAACGGCGGCGACAGACCCCCAAGTCATGTAGGGATCCCTCAGATCAACGAGCACATTATCCCACTTTTTGCTGGCAGCTTGAACGACCGCCCAAGCCGCTGTGTGAATAATGGTCTCTAGAACCACCAGCCTCCCCGTCCATCGGTGCAGGAGAATATATGTGTCAAAGCTGACCTGGAGCCATACTATCAAGGGATTGTTTCGTCCGGCGAAGAGAACAAGCGGCACCAGGTTCGCAGCTGCAAGAGCTCCGGTTCGCCCCCGGAGCTCGGCAAGAATGGCATACATGTTTTCGGCTCTGTAGTCCAGAGCTACACAGAAAACAATATTTCCCAGCACGTATAATCCCAGAAGCAGGCTTTGCAGTCTTGTCGGCAGGGTGCCGAGGCTGACTGCCGAGGAAAGCTTAATCTCCCGGTTGTGTCGCTTTTTCCAGATGGGGGCATAGATGATTTGTTTCTTAATCTTTGGCCACAAGTCGACGTGGTTGAAGGAAAAATACATTTGCTCCTTCTCGCTGGCATTGACGCTCAGCAGTTTGCGCAAGTGTGCATGGCCAAGTTGTAGCAGACGGATGAGAATGACACCAAGGCCAACAGCGGCTAGGGTTCCGAGCAAGACATGGGATAGAAGGAAATCGGTGCCGATATGGACTCCATTGAGGCCAACGGTAAATGGAGCAATGGTTGTGCCTGGGTTGGGACTTTCGATAGTGCCGTTGGGCGAAGGGTTCTCAACGTCCGCGCGGGAGATTGTGTCTTCGCCGCGTATGAGGTTTTGAGCCATTTCTAGTTGGAAATGGAATGAATTGAAAATGATGAACAGACTGTCCTAAAAGACTCTGATTTGGAAATATGTGACGGCAACAACACTATGAGAGCAGAAGGGACAGTGATAGATATACAACTTTGACTATAGAAATCGAGCGACAAATAACCATTTCGACGACATACACAGGCCGGATTGGTTGTTTGTCAATAAAAGTCTTGAGGTCGTTGACCGTCACTGGGGCAGCGACGATGAAGGGAATGCCGCGCCGTCCACGTGGAGTATGTAGCCGATATGAGAAAGGGAATAACGGTAAAGGATATGTTCGTAGATATGTAACCTCATTTCCATGTTTCAGTACAATCTGATTTGTGATAAATCGTAGAACTGGGCACATTGTACAGCATTTCGACACTATTGTAACTAGACAATGACAACTATAAATACGAACAAGATGTCGTGGTCAGTTCAGTACCGAGATCGTGGTCCCTACACTCATACACTTCCTACAATACTCTACAAATTGAAATAATTTATTTCCCCTCTTCAACAACTATCTTTTCAGCATTTCAAAATGGTCTCCTACACGAGCCTCTTCATTGCTTTGAGACTACTCAGCCTCACCAGCGCTTCCCCAGTAGCCAACCACCAGGCTCAAGATCTCTCTGCCGTATCTCTCCTCGCGAAAAGGGACACTGAAGCCGTCGAGGCCACCGCCGCCTTCAAGTGCCAGGTGCAGACGGGCACGAATGTCTTTCGGCCTCGCCTGGCCGGCTGGTACCCCACCAAGCAGGAGGTGGAAATGGCCGTCGCCGCCTGGCTCAACGAGGTCTGCACGGTCAACGACTTTCTCAACAGCAAGGGCACGTCGCTCGCCGTCGCCACCGCCTGGGCGACGGACGAGCCAAACGAGCTCGCCATCCTGTCGGCCGTCAAGGGCCTGAGCAAAGAGGGCCAAAACGCCGCGGCGGTGCTGCGCGCCAACTTTCCCAGCGTGCTCGCCAACCTCGACAACATCAAGACGGGCAGCGCCCCGACAAAGGACGCCAGCGCCGCCATCAACTTTGACCGCTGCTGCCAGGTGGTACCCTCGGTCGCCATCCTCGTTGACGCTGCCGTCAAGGCCACTGGGGCGTTTGGGGGCGTGGCTCCCAAGCCAGAGTATCCGAATGTTTGCAGCCGCTTCCAGTGCTCCGTGGCTTCCATCTAAGTGCTGCACTGTGAGGGCAGAGTCTCAGTTGTCAGAGAAGATGTATCTCACGAGCAGAGGACTTGGTATGCTTTCAAACCTTGGTCAATAGGCAGCAGGAGCTCAAAGTCACACTGGGGGCCTACGTTTTCTTCTTTCTGTAAAATATAGGAATCGCTAGAAATTTACTTTTTTTTGTTTTCAGCTTGTGACTTGGTACGCGACTAAAATGTCATGTCTTAAATTCTATTACCACCATCATTCTGGGCCAGCTCGCCCTTACTAACGCACTGAGACATCCATTGTGCTATGAACCGTTATCCTCAGCCCTGGGTAGCTTGGTCGTTACTCCTAGCTTCAGGCCGTTTTTCTTAGCCCATGATTAAAACCAACGCTTTTTGTGGAATTGTTCTTTCGGATCTCGGCCTAGACACGGCATGCAAACCAGGCGAGCCAAGGGAAATGTGTGTGGAGCAACAAGGGTCCTCTTTCTCATTCTCGTACGATATTACGACAATGTCTCAAATGGTCCCTTGTTATATGACTGGTCTTTGAAGCGAAATCAGTCTCAGACTAAAAGGGGATGTTGGCAATGCTCAAGGTTCGGAATGACCGAACGGTTGCGCATTGCAGCTGTGAGATAAGTCCGGAATTAATGCTGCAAATAGGATGATTACTACCTTTTCCTGAACACTGGCCAGGATCATCTGTCTTACGACCCTGACATGTAGAATAACTACGAGGATGAAATACGCAGCAGTAACGTTGCAAGGAACAGATAGGTGCGCAGGCAGCTTAAGCGAAGCGCTTGCATTAAAGTCACAAAACTATGATGGTAGACTTCTACTCGCGGTGGCAGCACCGACTTCGTGTGCTCCTTTTATCAGTGAGCACCCTCGAAACCGCAAAAGTTACCTTGTTGAATTTCCTCGATCGGAACATCGGTCACTTTCCCCACTGTTAATCACACAAGTCCGTCAGGTACCTCTGATCTGGCGAGCCCGTATGGCCGACGCTGCATTGACCAGAGGCATTCGGCAATTCCGCCGCCATTCCAGTTATTCTCGACTCTTCCATGGAGTTGAACAGTTCGCGCCGATGAGCCTGCAGAAAGAGAAAACTTGATCCAGACTCAGCGATAGCAGAACCGTTGTCGCAATTCGGTGGCAGTGACAGAGAAACAATCAAGGGTCCACTCCATCGACAGGAAACATTCCAGACACACCTCGCTTGTGTGAAATAAGATGTTGGCATGTCCCCCGCAAGCTGCTTGGTGGGTGTGGGGGTCTCCCAAGCAGGTTAGTCGCGCGCCGTTAAACTCGGTCCATTGGCCGGAGTTCGGACGGCCAGGGATGCCTCGTAAAACACACCTATCACGAACAGTTTGCTCGACCCTCGTCCCTCTCTTTGTATTTGTCAAGTCTCAGCCACAGCCAGGGTAAGAGTCAACAGCGCGCTTCGCGTGTGACGAAAAGGGGTAGGTAGTCTCTCGTCTACCAGTACGCAGTACATCACATATTTGTTGCCTCCAATTTCGCAGTCTTCGCTTCGCAACTTTTCTACTTTGTACTGCAAAAGACTGTCGCTGCCTGGTTTGGGAGCCTTGGAAACCCTTTGGCCATCCCTTTCATCTTATCGCACATGCCATCCAAAGCAACAAAAACCGAGTCGATTGTTAGCCCTTTGCTTGACTGGGCAAGAAAAAACGTCAGAAGCATAGCAAATGTGAAGGCAGAAAAAGAAAGCATCGAAACTCCGATGAGCCCAACTAAACGGCCAGCAGTAACGCTAAAAAACAATTTGACCCATCACTCCCATCGCCCTGTTCGGCAGCACTGAGCTAGACTGCCATTAAAGATACATCTCTTCTAGTATAAGCCCAATGATTTTTCGAGTCAGTTGTGTGCCGAGACCAAGCAACTTTATCTAACACAGTTTATGGCTGAGTCTAATACCGACACTTACCATTTTCGAACGTGAAAACATATCATTGCATACCTAGGCAACCCGGGTGGCTGGGACGGGACATCTACGACGCGGAACGAAAGCTCCAAAGACTGTAGGTATGAACGGCAAATGCATGTCTCATGACGATACTATATTTCTCGAGGGTAAATACCATGGAGAGAGACTGTCAAGGTTTACAAGACAGGTACCAAAGATACACCCTGCAGTATTTACAACATGAAGTAAAAGGCGTATTTTCGTTTACCAACAAGTATCTCCCCAGCAATGCAGATTGCCGCGGTAACATGGCTCCAGACGAAATCAATCGCATCTGAGAAGAGTCTGCCGCAGTTACTGACGATTACGAGTAGCTTTTCTCTGACAGCCCAGTAAGCAGGGTGACAATGCGAGATATGGTACATGAGCTTCGACCGTGTAGGGCTCTACCCTACAGATATCGGTCGCCTTTATTTGTTGCTGTGGCAGATACAGCTTGTTCTGTATATTTGTATTCTTCCGCTCGCCACCGAGCCGTAGTAGGCCATGCTCACGTACAAATTTAGCCAGACTTGGTGGACCTACCCTATACTATTGGGTCGTTTTACTAGAAAAGGCCATGCGCGTAAATCCCTTGAAACGATCACTGATCTTGCCCTCAAAAAATGAGGATTGTAGTAGTGAGCCAAGTCGTCACATTGAGAGCATTTTTAGATTCCAACATTTCACATCTTCCAGTCATCTCTGTTTTCTGTTTCGGTGCCGGGCCTATCGCTCTTCGCCCCGAAGTGGAGCCCGACAGTGTGAAGTCGTCAGTATAGTCGAAACTGGTACATCTGAGAAAAAGGCGACGCGGACGCGCTCCTTCAGCTGTCAAGATGAGTTCCTGCGAGGTATATTTGTACAAAGGTGAAGCGTGTGCGGTGCGTGCCGCAAATCGGAGCATCGGATAGTGATGCGATTTACATGGAAAAGCTACGACGCCAACGGGCAAATGAGTGGCAAAATTTCCGAGTCGATTAACCCAACTTTTCTGCGCTTCAGTGACTTGCGATTCACTTTTTGCATTCGCGCCTCAGTTTATTGACTGCGCTTACGCGCTGGTGCTGGGCCTCACATTCTCACATTCATTGAGTGCGGGGTTGTTGGCGGGGGAGGGGTAATTGAATGGACGAACAACCTATGCCATCGGAGCCAAAGCTGCTCGCCGCCCGACAGTCCATACTGATCCCGCAAGATAAAACAGAGGCCCATCTCAAAGCGGCAAATCGCGCCGACTCGCGCCATCTTCAACGCCCGCCGACAATCGCTGCCCCAGAAGGCTGCTCATCTTAGTGCGCCGGAGAGTATTATCCCTCCAATTGCGGGCCGCCATCGCCAGAGCTCCAGCGCATTAGCCGTTTGAGCTTGGCCATCTTGCGTTTGCTCAAAACTCCAGCTTCGGCGCAGAGCGTGACCTTTTTTTATTCTTTCCTCCACCATATTGTCTTGCCTCTTTCATTTCCGTCCTTGCACCGCTTTGGATTATATATTCTGTGAGCTCTGAAGCTCTGAGATTTCCCTGATTTATAGCTTCATCCCCGCACGGCATCTATCGCGATGGCGGCTCCCATCAATGTCTTGATGATTGGTACCGGCGAGTACACCACTGGCTTCGTCGGCACCGGTGGCTCAGCCTCGGACAAAAAGGTCGGCGTCGTCGGCCTCACCCTCTTTGATCTGCGCCGCCGGGGCAAGGTCGAGAAGCTCGGCATGGTAGGCGTCAACGGGACCAAGTTTCCCGCCATACGTACGAATCTCCCCAAGCCCTCCGACATGTTGCAAGCCCCTCCTCTGACCTGTACTAGGCGAGCACCTCGACAAAAACATTACCCAAGTCTACAACGGCCTCGACACGTCGTTCGACTCCTTCCCCGCCAACGACCAAAAGGACCCCGACGCCTACAAAGCCGCCATCGACGGCCTCAAGGCAGGCGACGCCATCACCATCTTCACTCCCGACCCGACGCACTTTCCCATTGCGCTGTACGCCATCGAGCGCGGCATCCACGTGCTCATCACCAAGCCCGCCGTCAAGCTCCTCGAGCAGCACCAGGAGCTCATCCAGCGCGCCGAGGAAAAAGGCGTCTACGTCTTCATCGAGCACCACAAGCGCTTCGACCCGGCCTACTCGGACGCGCGCTTCAAGGCCAAGGCGCTCGGCAACTTCAACTACTGGTACTCGTACATGTCGCAGCCCAAGTACCAGCTCGACACGTTCAAGTCGTGGGCCGGCCGCGAGTCGGACATTTCCTACTACCTCAACAGCCACCACGTCGACATTTGCGACTCCATGGTCCAGGACCGCTACGTGCCCGTCAAGGTGTCGGCCTCGTCCTCCAAGGGCGTCGCCGTCGCCCGCGGCTGCGTCGACGAGACCGAGGACACCATCTCCGTGCTCGTCACCTGGGCCAAGAAAGACGACCCCAGCAAGCGCGCCGTCGGCGTCTATACGGCCTCGTGGACGGCCCCCGAGCGGGCGGGCGTCCACACCAACCAGTACTTTCACTACCTGGCCGCCGACGGCGAGATCCGCGTCGACCAGGCCCATCGCGGGTACGACGTGGCCGACGACAAGGCCGGCCAGCTGCAGTGGTTCAACCCGTTTTACATGCGCTACGCGCCCGACGAGGACGGCAACTTTAACGGCCAGACGGGCTACGGCTACATCTCTATTGAAAAGTTTGTGGACGGCTGCCGCGCGGTGAACGAGGGTCGCTTGAAGCCGGCGGATCTCGACGCCAAGGGCCTGCCGACGCTGCGCAACACGATTGCGACGACGGCGATTCTGCACGCAGGTCGCAGAAGTATCGATGAGGGGCGTGAGATTGGCATTGCTGTCGAGAATGGTGTATGGAAGCTAGTTTGAGACGGCTCTGATGTTACAGAATAGCCACATTGGATTTCGAATCCGTACTCTGCGAATTGGCCAAGAAAAGGCAAAACGTTTCAGTTACAATAATCTAAATTGCATTGAAACCGAGCGTGCAAATGAAGCTTTGTCTGGTGTAAGCCCTCACCTCCGCGATCGAGGTGGGGCAGAATCGCAGTGCAAAGGTCGACTTTTTTCAATATCCTTCTCTCATCAACCAACCGGAACAAACTCACACGTTTTGCCCAATTTGATTCTCCAACTGAACTGCAGTATTAAAATCAGAGTAAGAGTGACGACACAAGGGCTCCCGTGTTGCCCTGTTTCGACCCATCCTCCGGTCGAGCATGGCGTCGCACGAGCTGTTGCCGGAGGCGGCCTCTGGCGCGCGCACGGCGGGCATACATCATTCCGACATTCTCTTCTCCAGCGACCAGCAAATGTCCATGTCGGCGCTCATGTCTGGGCTGAAGCGCACGACACTCACCGTCCATAACCGCCTGCGCTCGATCCAGTCCGACGCCGCGTTCGTCGCGCGGGCGGCCGGCGCATTTGGCGGGCCCCGCGACGCCACCACGGAGGGTTGCTCCTCGGCAGTCGACGGCAAGACCCCTGCAACGAGACCGCTGATTGCGAATGAGCGATGCGGGAGCTGGTACGTTCGGCCGGAGACGAAGGGGGGAAGCGCCTACTTTAAGAGCACAGATGGCCACGAGCGGGCGTGGAAGTTTAGCACGCGGCGGCTGAACCTGCACATTGTCGAGCTGGCAGAGAAGCACGACGGGTACGTTTTGCTTCGAGCACCCTATTAAGAGCATTAATATCCTGATAATATCACGCAGAGTCATCATTGTCGACTCGACGCGGCGGGGGAAGCGCATGCCCGACGCCCTGTCCACGACGGTCCCCGTGTGGTGCGCTGTGCTCAACCGCGTGCTGCTCCCGTGCCACCCGCTCTCCCAAGAGCTGTTCCTGCCGCCGTCGCTGCCGCGCACGACGCACGCGCAGATTGCGGCGCTGCTCCCGGGCTTTGTCGCGTCGCTGGAGGCGCTCGCGCTGACGCTCCCGCGGGGTCTAAGCAAGCCGCTGCGGCCGCTCTGGATCACGCAGGACTCTGCCTTCCCCGACGACGAGGGGGGTATGGATGGCGGCAGGGCGATATTCGACGACTACAGGCCGGTGGTCTGCTGCACGGCGAGCCGGCGCGTCGCGGGCAGCGAGACGGAAGAGGGCGGGTACATCCAAGGCGCGGGCGACGACACGGAGAACTGGGCGCACGGGCTCACGCCGACGGTGTTTTGGGACCATGCGAACGTGCTGCTCGAGGCGGCAGAGGCGGAGCTCCCGGCGCTGATCAAGAGGTTGGTAGAGGAAGCACGGGCGAAGCAGGCAGTGTCGGGAAGCGAAGCGCATGTGCGGCTTGCGCCTGGCATCTACGCGTGTCCTATATCCGCAGCAGCGGCCCCTGAAGGGGAAAGCGGCGATGAGTGCCACATACAGCTACTCTCCGTGGCGTCGCCCAAGGAGTCGTGGGTGCGAGGTCCGCGGTTGATGCAGGTCGGGCTGGGGAACAGCAAGGCTGGCAGCCGCAACCTGCGTCTCGCCCTGCCCGACATTTGCGCGTTTGCGCGGAGGTATATTAGCGAAAGGGCAGACACGGACAGGGAGCGGAAGATCGTCGTGTCGTGCGACTCGGGAAAAGACTTTTCGGTGGGCGCGGCGCTGGCGCTGTCGTGTCTTTTCCTGGACGATGCCGGCGCGGTGCGTGATGACGGCGCGCAGGTCAACTTTACAAAGACGCTTGTCAAGAGCAGGCTGGGCGGATTCATGACGGTCTTTCCAGCGGGGAATCCGAGCCGGGCGACGCTGCAGAGCGTGAATAGCTTTCTGATGGACTGGAGAAACTAACATCTCGGGGTGTACTGTGCAAATTTTGCAACGTCACTTTTAGGGCAAACGTCCAGATTTCAAGACGGCCTTGTACATATATGGACAGAAATACGTGGCTGTAAATGGAACGCGTACTCTCAAATTAATTCGTTGCTATGCCTACTCGTATTCTGAAAACTCGTGCCGCATATTCTACGCAGACACTAGACGGCACCGCTGGAAATCTTCTCCAGGGCGGCGGGAAACTCGGACCAGTCGCGCATGATGACGACGGCGCCGGCCTCGGTGAGAATCTTTTCCATCTCGGGCTTGCGCGCGTCCTCGTAGGGGCCGACGTAGCCAATGACCTTGATGCCGGCGCGGGTGCCGCTGAGGGTGCCGCTCTTGCTGTCCTCGATGGCGACGCTCTGCTCGGCGGTGCGGCCGAGCGCCTTGAGCGCGTGCAGGTAGACGGCCGGGTCGGGCTTGCTGGTGGGCTTGGGCAGCGACGTGGCGGCGGAGAAGACGACGTCGCCGGGAAAGTACTTGTCCTGGCCGACCTTTTCGATGGAGGCTTTCACGCGGCGCAGCGCCGACGAGGAGACGACGGCCAAGAGGTACTTTTTGGAGGCGGCGAGGCGCTCGAGCTGCGCGTCGACGCCCGGGCACGGCCGCAGCGAGGCGCGCAGCTTGGCAATGACGGCGTCCTCCTCCTTGGTGACGTATTTCTCCATGTCGGCGTCGGAGATTTGGATGCCGTGGCGCTCCTGCAGCGAGGTGAGCATGCCGCGAAAGTTTTGGCCGACAAACTCCTTGATGAGCGTCTCGCCGGTGAAGCGCAGGTCGACGCCGCGCTCCTCGTTGATCTGGTTGATGAGGTCGGCGCAGGCCTCAAAGGCGAGCTCCTCGGAGAGGACGAGGGTGTTGTCGCAGTCGAAGAGGAGAGTGTTGATCTGTCGCGAGGCATTGTGCATTAGTATTTGACGTTTATCAAAGAAGCGGCAATGAGATGGGAGAGAGAGGGCGTACTTCGGGCATCTTGGCGGTAGGGCTGGTGGCGCGGGAGCGGCGATGGGTTGGGTAGACAGGTAGCTATTGTCGATGGAGGGGTATGGCGGGGTAGAGGCAGCTGAGGAGAGCTTGCGGAAGGGCGTTGGACCTAGATTGCAAGTGACGTGTATTAGTTGGAGGAAACTTGAAAAATCGTGGCGACCGAACCTGATGAATATGGACAGGGAGGAGTGGTGAAGAAAATGGATGATGGAGGGATAATCGCTCAATCGCCCGAGGCACCGAGCAATCTCGATGATGAAAGAGGCGCCGGACAGACCCGTCGACAGTTTACTGCTTCTACCCGGACCGCACCTTTTTTTAGCAGCCACCCCACTAGTCTTGCTGTTGCGGTATCATTACAAGAGCCTGTGGTTTACGCAAACTCTCAGAAAGAAGCCTGCAAGAAACAATTCGACCCAACGCATGGTAACAGGCATTTCTCAAAGTGCCGGCGTCGTCTACTGTCGAGGTGCTTCCGGCCTACAGCCCACTTCCAAGTCATGACGTCGCTCTGCTTCACCATGCCCACGGGCCGCAGCCCCTTGGAAAAGCTCGTGGAAATGGGCACTCGTAATTATCCTGCAATTATTTTCCATCGTGCCAGTCATGTCTATGGAGATTGGTCGGGAGTGGATGGTGGTAGAGATCCCATCAAGGCTGGCAGGAATTCTTGACCTGTGCGGGCCATGTGAATACATACGTCGAGCTTTGCTGCCTCTAGCCAGATCGCGCCTCTTCTTTGCCCAGTGGCCGCCACCCCTCTGTCGTTATTCTATCGCGGCATCCTCGTAGGGCCGTGATGTACCTACCAACCCCGGGCAAAACAGGCGTACAATAAAGATGTTTCGATCCGAAGCATGCTACTAGCTGCTAGGTACGGCCGAAGTCGTAGCCGTCGTCTACCACGACCCCCTGTACTACGGCGATGGTCGCAGCCTGAAGCTAGCCTACAGTCATCATCCAGGTCCTTTTTTCTAGTTATCATGGCAGCGGACCCAGCCAAGTACAGACGTTCACTCTATGCGAGGGAGAGAATGGCCCCCAAACATGTGGTAGTTGACTGGAGATTGTACAGCCTGATTTTTAAGTTGGTGGGCTCGTCGAGTAGCTCTACGGCCCACACACACACACACACACACACGCAAGAGGCCAGGAGGAGTCGAGGCTAGCTGTCAAGCCGGCGCGTAACCACTCTCGCTGATTGGAACGTGAGCGTGCTGTTCGCTTTATGAGCTGCCTTTGTTATCCCAGGCGAAACCTGGGTTTACCAGCCGCAACGCCGGGGCGCGGGGCCGTGGATAAAGGCGGCATTGGCGATAGAGAGAGGGGGGCAAAGGCGGCAGCCATCAATCAACAGCTTGGGGGCTGAGGAACCCTCTGTTCTCACCAATTATCGTGCGGGGAAAGGAAGGCAACGCGCGAAAAGGGACATTGCGCATGGCCTACAATCTGCCAGTCAAACTCACGGAGGAGATTTCCAAGACTTGTGGCATCGCTGCTATTGACCCCAAAGGCTGACCGGTTCGCCATTACACTCGTCGAAACTTTACACCGTACAACTGCAAGGCGACGCTTGAATGCTGAGCACGGGCAGCCCCGAATGCGCCCACGTCGGGGAGGCCTGGAGCCGTGCTCCGTGAACATGCATCATGCGCTAGCTTTGGCCGGCTAGTTTCTCCTTTGACCCCAATTCTCAGTAAATGAATACGTCAACCAACTTGGTTGGTATTCCTCCCAACGTTGGACAACCATGCCAATGCAACCTTGCCGTGCTTGGTGCGGGCCGCTGGCGCTCCAACTACAGGCGAGCGAGGTAGGCTGGCTCTGCCTCTGTCTGGTTGGCTGGAGGGCCCATGTCAGCACACCGATCCCATTAATTTACCAGGCAATGTCTGTCTCGCGACAGGCGACGGAACTCTGCATCCTTCCACATTCTCGCGCGAGTGAAGCGCTCCTCCTCTGGCGCTACATCTGCTTCGCGGTAAATCTGCTTCCTCATCCCGCTCACCCTCCCCGCTGTGCGACCTGCTGCGCTTCGAAAGGAAAGACGACCTCGGTGGCCGCGGCGGCGCAGTCCAAATGGCCACTCTCGGCGCCGACCGCACCCTCTGGGACCAATCTGTTTTCATCCTTGGCTTCTCTCCAAAGTTCTCGGACATCGTTCTAGAGTTTATCCCTTCGATAATCGGAGTCGTTCTGTTCCTTGTGTTCGCCAATCGTTACAGACTGGAGCCTGTGTACATTCGAACAAGCCCTCTCCTCTCGCTCAAGCTGGTAAGCCGCGCAAGCCCAACCGCTTCTTGGTGCATACACTCTGACAGCCGTGGGGCTCAACTAGTCTTTATCCGCTGCTCTCATTGCGCTGCAGATTGCTGCTTTAAGCTTGCAGAAGAATGATGCCAATGGACAAACCATGACTACAATACTGGCGGCCTCATTTGATCTTGTCGCTGCTACCAATGTCGCCATCATGGTGTACGTGGGTCACAAGCACTCCGTTCGCTCTTCAGCCCTCTTTGCACTGTACCTTTCATCCACCCTCGTGGTGGATATTGCAAAGAGCCGGGCTTTCTCTCTGCAATCTGGGCTGGATGCGCACAGGATCATTGCTGTTGCCTCGGCCTCTATGCGCCTCGGTCTCATCATCCTCGAAGAAATACCCAAAACGTCACTCATCATCGACGACAAACTTCGAGAAGCGACTAGTGAAGAGTCCACGGGTGGCTTCTTCACCCGAGCCTTTTTGCTGTTTCTGGACCCTATTTTTATGACCAGCTTCGATGAGGTTGTACGCCACCAGGACAAAGATAAGCTCGGCCAAGACCTATCTTCCAAACGGTTGTTTGGTGAGTTGCAGCAGCAATGGAATCACGACAGTATCGCCCAATCACGATTTCGACTACTTCGTTCCTGCTTATGGGCCTGGAAATGGGACATCTTTTTGCTCATATGCCCTCGCTTGCTCAATGCTGTGCTCTGCTTTCTTCAACCTCTTCTTATAGAGCGAGTTATTCGGATAGCAGAGCTCGACAATCACGGCGACGAGTCTTTGACATCTGCAGGAAAAAGGTGCGCCATGTCCATTGGGACACTCACGCTCTACGTTACCCTCACATTGTCGAAAACTTCGGCCATACAGCGAACAAATCGTTTCATCACAAAAATTCGCGGGGGCGTCGTTGCCCTACTTATGGAGAAGATGCATCGTCTCAGTGAGCGCGACGCCAAAAAGTACACAGTGCTTACGCACGTAGACGCTGATATGGATGAGCTCATTTCTAGCCTGGCCAGCTTTATCGATGTCCCTCTCACAATTTTTGAGGCCGCGTTTGGCGTGTATCTGCTGTCAAGATTCATCGGCTCTTCTTGCTTCTTCGTCTTGTTGCCTATCCTGGGCACTAACATTTACTCCTACCTGCTCTCTCTTGTTATTACTCCTGCGGCAGCGAATTGGGACAGGAGCACTGAGATCAGGCTTGCAAGGACTGCAGAAGTTATCAAGCAACTGCCCGCTATCAAAATGTTGGGCCTTGGCCACACTATGCTTGATCAGATCCACAAGCTTCGCGTTGAGGAAATGGCGAGGTCTAGACCCTTTCGTTTCTTCATGGCGCTTATGAATATGGCCCAGCAGCTTGCCGATATGGGCACGCCCGTCGCTGTAATTGCGGCCGCGTTCTTCTTTGGAGGTTTCGACGGAGAAATATCTTCTTCGCAAGTGTTTACAACCCTCGCCGTTACGAATCTCATTCAGAGCCCTACAATTAGAGCCCTAAGCGCGTACTCAGACATCACAAGCATGATTGCGTGCTTCAGCCGGATTCAGAAGTATCTTCTTCTAGAGGAGCGCAATGATTCACGGGTCAAATGGGACCCATCTGCCAGTCCTCAAGCATATGAGCTCCTGCCGACGCACTATGGCTCGGAAGTTATGAGATCACGCCAGCCTGCTCATAGCCCTGGGGGCATCATTCAATTTGTCAACGCCAGTATCGGGCCAGCGGAGACAGACGAGCGTTTGCTCTCAGAAATTACTATCGCTTTCTATCGAGGCTCAGTATCAGGCGTCGTTGGTCCAACCGGTTCTGGCAAGTCAACTTTTCTTCACAGCATCTTAGGCGAAACAAAAAATGATAACGGCTACGTCTACACCGACCAAGTTCGCATTGCCTACTGTGGGCCTGATGTCTGGCTCCGGGATGCGTCTATCCGCGACAACATCATTGGCCACTTCAAGTTTGATGCAGTGCGATATGCAGACGCAATAGAAACGTGCCAGCTCGGCGAGGATTTGGCACGATTGCCTGGTGGCGACGGTTATCTTGTTGGCGCGAATGGCGTTATGCTGACTAGCGGGCAACGTCAACGTGTCTCTTTAGCCAGAGCTGTATTCGCACGATGTGATATTACTATCGTCGATGACAGCTTCAGCTTCCTCGATCGGACGACTGCAACGCAAATTTTGCTTGACCTGTGCGGCCCGGATGGTGCTCTGCGAAGAGCTGGCTCAACTGTCCTCCTGTCGACGTGCCTGCCCGAAGTCTTGGATGTCGCCGATGCGATGATTACTATAGACGAAGAAGGACATGTAAGTCTGGATCGCGCTGGTCACATCAACCCTGCTCGTCTTCCAAAGATTCGGCGATACTTGAGTTCAGCCAGACCGTGTATTTCTGAAGAAGCAGAGGCCAGAGAAAGGGCGCTTATAAGCTTATCATGGCCTATCAACTCAAGAAACTCTGCCGATTTAAACGACGATGCTAGCACGAAAATGGGATATCTGAAACTCTACCTCAATTTCGTGGACAGCATTGGAAAGTGGACATGCTTCGGAACAACTCTTCTCGCTCTGGCCTTGGCCGGCAGCGAAATCATACCCCTGTTGTACATGCGGGTTTGGACCGAACTTGGCCCAACTCAAGGTTCGTACTTTATTGGCTACGCGGTCCTTTCTGCATTTGCTTGCCTCCTTGTCGCTTGCGTTTATTGGTTCCTATATTCTGTTGTTGCTGTGCGTGCCGCTGTGACGCTCCATAGACAGCTTCTTGACACAACTATGCACGCCACGATCGGCTACCTCGCCAACACAAAGCCAGAGAATCTTCTGAATCTATTCAATCTCGATTCCAGCCTCCTCGCCAGGATTATTCCTTACTACTTTTTCCGAAACCAGTACATAGGTTTCGCTTGTTTAACAACTGTTGGCGTTGTTCTGTCAAATGTGAAATACATGACTGTGGCACTTCCTGCGATTTTGGTTGCAGTCGGCCTTATCCACAGGTTCTACTTAAGATCCTCAAGACAAGTATGTCACTTGGATCTTGATGAGAAGGCACTTCTATACACTTTCTTCACCGAGACTGCAAACGGCTCACGTCATATCCAAGCCTTTGGCTGGCGCGAGCAAAACTTGGCAAATGGTTACCGTCTCCTTGACAACTCACAGCAGCCATATTATCTCACGCTATGCATTCAGAAATGGCTATGCCTGATCCTCGGTCTCCTCGTTGCGTCTGTGGTGTTTATTTTGGTGTCCGTTGTTGTATGGACAACACACGGCAGTTCAGGGTCCGCTATAGGGATCTCATTTTTAGCTGCCATGGAACTACAACGATTGTCAATTGCCGCCCTCGAAGTTTGGGTTGGATCTCAGCCAGCAGTCGCTGCGCTTGCAAGACTGGAGACGTTTAAAAAGACTACACCTCGAGAAAAACGGCCGACAGAACCAGCCAACTTGGAACAAGATTGGCCATTTTCAGGTGTTGTTGAAATGACCGGAGTGTCATCACGCTACAGACCAGCTGACGATGTGCCGCCGGTTCTGCGGGATTTTACAGTTGCTGTTGATGCTCAGGACAAAGTTGGCATCATTGGACGAACAGGCAGTGGGAAAAGCTCTATTTTGATGACCTTGCTTGGATTTATGTACTACAGTGGCACTGTGGAGATTGATGAAGTCAACATTGCGGACATTGATCCTGACGTTCTTCGATCGCGTGTCATCACCATCACCCAGGATCCGGTGCAGTTCAACGACACTGTGAGGAGGAATCTTTTGCCATTCACAATGAACGACGAAGAGATAGACGATGCGGAAAAGAGAGCGAAAAGAGACGAGGACCTCACCAACGTGCTCACCGAGTTGGATCTTTGGGACCAGCTGGCTCAGAAAGGTGGCCTCGACGCGATGCTTCCGGATGTGGGATACTCCAAGGGTGAGATGCAGTTGTTCTCTATTGCTCGAGCCATAATTCGCCGCCGAGAGACTGGTAGCAACCTGGTGCTGATTGATGAGGCAACGAGTAACCTTGACGCTCTGCGAGAATCAGACGCTCAACAAGCCATGCACGCCGAGTTTCAAGACTGCACAGTCATCACAGTTGCACGCCGTCAGGAGACAACCGAGGGGGTAGATTTCATGATTGCCATGAATGGCGGAAGGATGGAAAATATACTGACGCCTCAGACGGCACCCATGTTGTGTGGATTTCGCTGAGGAAACCAGCAGACTACTGTGCATGCCACTGTCTTCTTCCAAACCCCCCTTGTTCAATTTACTTCTTTTCCGCTGGCAGTCATTGTCGCGCATTCAGCTTGCTGCTTTGCTATTGGTTGCACAAAGAAAGAAATGCAATATTGGAATTGAATATTTTGCACAGGTTGTTAGTGTACAATAGCCGGTCGATGTGCAGATTTTATTTACCGCCTCACCTGAAAAGAATTTCCAGTTCTTCTCCGTCGCCAAGATAGTTTTAACTGTACGGCTTGAGACCATCCTGCCTGTTTGTGGGCATTGCAAAGGCGTTGGTCAACACGTTCAACACTGTAATTCTCTACTCAAGGATTCAGTAATAAAATCCTTGTAAACATGATTGGTTATTACAAAGTTGATGAGCACTGACGCTAGTGGCCTTTACATGACGAGAAGAAATGAGAAACAAAGGCGGAAAGAAAATGGCGACAGCCAAGTCCAGCCACGAGTTTCCCCCGCAACAGGTTTGCAGCCTGCGGCCAAGCGCATCTCGCCTTTTGCCATTCTACAACATCCATGCGCCTTTTTTTTTATGGTTTTCGTACTAATCACTGACAATCATCTTGAGCCAACGTGGGCTGTGATTCGCAAGTCTACATTCTCGGCTGCACTGCCACTTGTCGCCAACCTCGCCGCCGCTCGGGAGCGATGCCTGGCGCTACCTGGACCACCCTCGACGACTTGGAGCCAGCGACAAACAAGCTTCACAATGCGGTTTATAGAGTCCTCACTACCGCCAACTTTGGGCATATCTGTGATGCAGCTCTGGCGGTACGCAGTACCACAACCAAAGATGCCCACCCGACCATTAGTTGCACCATTGACACGCAATCATTCACATTTGGTATGAATAATGTGGTGGTCAAGACCATCTTTTCCGACGGCGTCATCTGGATTGCTCGCATCTGCCACTCTGCAAAAAGTGGCGGTGATGGAGACATCAAAGGCACAATGAGCATGTTGAGTGAAATCGCGACTCTAAAGACCCTGCAACAACGGACGACGATTCCTGTCCCTGACGTGTTTGCTTTCGAAACGTCCACTTCCAACGAGTTCGGATTTCCCTATATGCTCATGAAGTACCTCCAAGGCCAAATGCTTGGCTCTACTGCTGCACGTCATGTACCTGTGCAGCACCAACCACACGTCGCGCGGCAACTGGCAGACGTCTTGTTCCAGCTTCAAAATTTGACATTCGACCGGCTGGGCAGAATCTGGTGCGGTAAAGGCTGCGACGAGCCGCCCAAGGTCATCCCCCACGAAGACGCCGACGCACAAGCCGCATCGCCGTCGACGTCGCTCGAGTGGTTTTACAAGGAGCGGCAGGAGCAGAACCGAAAGGCTCTAGAGACGCACGCCCAAGACCCCGACTGGCGGACGGCATGTTGGATTCTCAAGTCTGCCACCACCCACATCGTCGCAGAAGACAGGCTTCATGGTCCCTTTCCGCTGTGCCACTTTGACTTGCACTACGGAAATCTCCTGTTCGACGAGGCCTACAACCTGACGGGCGTTTTGGACTGGAGCGGCGCCGGCACCGCCCCAGTAGAGCGCCTGACGGTGTCGCCCGAATTCATCACGTTTCCTGGAATGACGGACGAGCAGAACCAGGTCATTATCAACTTTCGAAACCTGGTCCGCGACAGTCTTGCAGACTTGGAAGGTGAAGCACGACAAGCAGACCCCGGTTCCGCTTCCAAATCAACGCTGTCTATGATACTAGGGACCAAACGAGCGGAAATCACTCATCGTTGTACATATAGCTTTCCGCACCGCGCGCTGTGGGACGGTCGCTTGGTGGCTGAGCTCATCTACAAAGACGCCGTGTCATGGGAGCAGTTGGTAGCCGTGTATGGAGACTCCGATGTGTATTAGAACCACTTATACAAATTCTTAATTTTGCCAGGCATTTCAGATCCTGAATTGAGATCCGTCTGCCCGGTCGTTTACCGCTTGCGGCCCAGTTTGCTGTTCTATAAATGCCGATCGCTGACTTGTACCACCTCAAAAGCGCAGTTGGCCTGCTTCAGACAAGTCCGATATAGCGTAGACGTAGATGGTTGTCAAAAAAATCAATGTCTACTCAGACTCAGATGTTTTGTTACTATGCTTGCTTGCAGCTAAGAGCGGTCACAGTCGCCAAGGCTAGGCATTCCGCTACGAAAACATTATCGGTCTTTATCAAAATCCGGTTGAACATAGTCCCAATGACCTTGGCCGAGCGCACGGCTACCCGGCAATAGCAAATCCAAGCTGGGGTAAATATCCGCAGCATTGACCAAGTCGAATTCGGCCTCCGCGGCCCAAATATCTCGCATCACCGAGTCGTCGCATTCCAACGGATCCGGAATATCAGGCATTTGCAGCTGCGACGCGAACCAGTTGCCATTCATAGCGTGCATCTGGTTTGTAGTGGCAGCGGGGGCGACAAGCAGGCCGTCAATGTAGGGACCTTCCAAGTTTTTCGCGGCGATTACATCGATGGCTGCGCTAATCTCGCGCAGAATGTCCGCTGCCGTGCCAGCCGCGGTGGAGAAGCCATCCATGCCTGCGAACAGCTCAAAAACTGCGACTGAGGTGATGATCGCCGCGCGGGATGTGGATAATGCAGGCATTGAAGGTGACTCTTGATAGGCCAGGACGAAGCCAATGAGCGACAGAGCCGCGTTCCATTGCCACTGCAGGGCTTCATGGAAGCCGGCCAAGATGGTGGTCCTGGAGAGCACCTCGTGAAGGATGCTGGTCAGGGCGGTTGCGTGTGCGGCACACTTTACAGCCGCAGAATCAGTCAGCGGTCTGCACTCGGAATGCTGCAGAGCATCGAATGGAATGAATGGTCGGTAGAGGTTTGTGCAGAGGTCATGGTACATGAGCTCTAGAAGAAAGCGCTGTCGCTGGAGCCACAGCGGCGCGAATGGCTCAATCTCGAGCTTCAGGCTTCCGTTGACGATTGAGAATGAGCCCCCACCAGTTTGCCGCTTTGCTCGAAGGACGAGTGGCAAATCTTGAGCCCATTGCTCCATCTGGTCCATGTGAGGCCTCAGAATGCCGAAACAGGCCTCGGATTGAACCATGGCGGTCTTGCTCCCTCGATGAAAACATCGGATGTCCCTGCGGTAAAAGTCTGTCGAGGCCGCCCTGGCAATCTGGAATAATTTTGTAAGGTGGAGGCTCCAGGTCAGCCAAGTAGCGTTCTCACCGAGAGGCGCAAAGCTGGATCCAGTTGCTGCAGTTTCGTAGCTATCGGAGGGTGGGGGACAAGTGTCATTTGAGCTGTGTTGTAGAAAAGGGCGTCCCAGCTTCATGCTGATTTTCGTCTCAAGCACGTATAGGGTCCACCAAAGACGCTTCCTGAGCTCTCTCTCCCGATCGGGCAACGAATCTGGCGGTTCCATGTGTAGTCCAAGCATGTAAGCTATCCGCACGGCATGGGCGCATGTGCTATCGGCCGTGTTCTGAAGCATCCTTGAGTACAGGTATGATGTGCATAGCAGCTGGCACTGCAGCGTTGAGATGGTGGGGTCCTCGAGCTCCGGTACCAATAATGTCCGGCATCTTTGATAATATCGGTAATGACTGGGAACAGCGGCATCACCATCCAAAGCATTGTCTGGCGACTGATGATCGCCTGCCGTGGCCGATGTATCTTGTATGCACAGCGCCAGCATAATGTCCACAAGGGCGGAGGACTTTCGTTCTCGGTTGGGTTTGGTCCAGAGAGATGTGTAGTGCTCCTTGAAATTAGCCTCGTCAAGAATCGGGAAGACGGTGTGATACGACTGCCAGTAGCGGTCGAGAAAGTATTGCTCTTGCGTGGGGCCTAGATGGTCATTGGCAAGGGTAGAATTGTCCAGCGGGCACGTCTGTCGAGCCACAAGCGGGTTGTGGATGGGCTTGGCTTCCGGCAAGGAGAGCTCGAGGAACCGATTCAACCGCATAGCAAAATAGTGTAGCGAGCCTGGACCGTACCACGTCGTATGCTGTGACGAGTCCTTGTCCTTTGCGTAGACTCCCTTGCTGAACTTGTGCGTGGGGAGGCCATTGGCAGCATGGTGCATGGTTGAAGGGTTCGCATCAGCGTCAGGTTCAGGACTGCTTAGAGAGCTGCCCCGTAATGCGGGAAAACTGACATCAGAATCGGTTCCGGGCGTGGCGTTGGCAGCGCTGGCACGCCGCTCCTGCCGAAGCTCCAGCTCTAGTTGCTTGACCTTTTGCTCCAAATGATCGATTTGGTGACGCGCCTGCGCGAGGGTACCCGTCTTCACGGAGCCTCTCTTCTTGCTGCATTGCTGGTCCTTGCTTTTACAGTTTGTACACGGAAGATCATTATCGCATTTGATGCGGAACGTGCGGCAGCGATCGCATGCCCGGGACACTTGTTGCCGTTTCTGTTTCTGCGCCTGCTGAGGGGTCGAGGTCGACGAGGTAACGTCCTTGGATGGATCGTATGGTGCGCTAGTCCCAAGGCTTCTGGTCTCGAATGTTGAAAACATGATGAATTATGATGGTGTCGCGAGCAACGACAGAAGCGAAAGGGAACTGGAGGGCGCTGACAAAGGTGGTGAAAGTTGGTGATGTGTGTCGCTGTGTACAGTGTGGGAGTACAGTGCAAGACAGCGCTTGCACGTCTGGTTCATGGCGCCGTTCCACACCAAATAGCCCTGCAAGATATTGTTTTACGCCGCTGTAGATGAACGGTGCTGGGCAGGTGGCAGTAAGCGCAAGTAGAAATTATAGACTTGTGGCGGAAATAAAACAGCAGCGAAGGACTCGTAGCAATAAGTAGCTCGTCCACTTATGATTTGCACTTTTCAAGTAAGGTATTTATCTCCCCAACGAGGTATTCCTGCGGTGAGTACTTATGCGGCATGCCACGGGCCTGGGCGTTTTCGGCCCCTACCCTGGACCCTACATCCTACAGCCCTCCCATTCCCTCAGCCTCTTTGGCCACACCTTGAACCCCTCCGAACCAACTGACGCGATTCTCGGCATATAATTCAATCTCGGGCATCAACTTGGTCTCATGCAGATTAAAGTCGTCCACGGTGCCGATACGCATAATACTCGTGCCTGGTCGTTTGGCACTCACGCGGTACATGAGCGTGCCGCAGGCAGAGCAAAAGTGGTTCGCCATGGACTGGCCCGAGCTTGTAGTCTTGGACTGTTCGAAAACGGTGAGCTTATCCTGGCCGCGTATGTGCTTCATGTATTTGTCTTGCACGATGAAGTTGGAAGCAAACATGGAGGCTGTGATTTTGCGGCAATCGGAACAGTTGCAGACAAACGTGGAGACGAGCCCAGGAGCTTCTGTAGGCTAACGAGGCCAGGTCTGTTAGCGCCCATGCACTGCTCTTGTAATAAATGCTGCCAACTTACAAAGGCAATCTGCACAGCGCCGCAAAAACATGTGGCTGTTGCTTCGCCATCTTTCGAGTAGCCGTCACTGGCACCGCCGGCCAGAGGGATAAAGGGCTTCGACTTGTCAGCTCTGGTTGCCATTGTTTTGGTGTGGTGTAAGATGGGCGCAGTCGGTTGCAGAAATGAAGTATTGTCAAGTCGTGGCTTGTCAATGTGCGAAAAAGATGCGATGTAAAGCTCTTCGATCTGTAGACACAGAGCAAATCTTGGCCATATATATAGTGCTTTGGCTCGCGGCAGCCCAGTCGTCGGTGCCGGAGTTGACGGAGTTCCCAAAGGAGAAGCTATCCTGGAGTGCCATGCGCAACGAAACTCCTGGAGCTCCGGATCCCAATCAAGTCTAGCTCTCTGCGTGCATGCCAATCGACGTCAATTCTACCAGTGCACTTAATAAGGCCGACTGTCCAGCTCAGGTAGATCCTTGTTGATCCCAGGTCCCCTGGTACCTTGTACCCAGTGTGTTTATCGATCAACGGCACACTGTGCTGTCTCGGCTTTCCAAGACCGCCCGCACAAAAGAAATGACTCCATCAAATATATTCAGTAGATTAACACTGCACGACGTCTTCAGCGCCTACCTATGTGCACACGACCAGCCTATGTCCCTGCAGAAACGCTCAAACGGCCGCGCAGCAACTCCACGTGGCTGCTGACGCAACAACGAGGCTACGGCTGACTCTACGATCCATTATATTCGAGGCCTAGTGAGAGCCTCAATCCCGCGCGCAGCCGAGACGGGCAGGTAATTGTTATTATAAATGCAAGCGTAGCCGCCCCCTTAGCCTGGAACTAGAAGTGCCAGTTTACCATGTGCACCTTGTAATCAACTACAATGGCTCGAGACGAAACCACCACATCCGCAAACGCCACGCCCGAGAACGTGTTCGATGGCGGTAAAAATCACAATGACAAATTTGACGAGGAGCTTGCAGAGGCCCTCTTGAGCCTTGAACACCCTTCTTCCTACCAATTTTCGCCCGCCGCGGACAGAATCGTCTACCAGAGCGACGCCAACTTTAGCAAGCCGAAAAATGCCGTAAGCACCATTTGGCTCGCGACGACGGACGCAGGGCCGGCCCGCAAGCTTACCACGGGCCTGTTCCACGACAGCGGTCCCCAGTGGCATCCAGACGGCCAGCAGATTGTGTTTCTCTCAGATCGAGCAAATGCGGGCCAAGCTAGGGCCATTTGGATAATGTCGCTGAGCGGAGGAGACGCGCAACCAGTCACGCCGCTCGACAAGAAGAAGAGCATCGAGTCCTTCAAGCTGTCCCCCGATGGAGAGACAGTCGCCTTTCTGTGCGAGGACGAAGCAAGCAAAGACCAAGACGAGCAAAATGACAAGAATGACCCGCAGGTCTGGGACGAGAAATGGGACTACACGCGACTGCATCTCGTGGATGTCAAGTCGGGCGAGGTGCGCGCCGTCAGTCAAGAGAAGCGCCATGTGACGAGCATGAGCTGGAAGCCCGGCGGCAAGAGCATTGTGTATTCCAGTGTGCAGAATCCAGAAGCAGGCGAAGTCGGCTTGACAGGAACTCAGATATCCGTATTCGACGTGACCTCTAACAAGGACCAGACCGCCTGCGCTGTCGGCGGCGAAGTTTCTGCGCTGACTTTTGGCGCGGACGGCAAAGCGTACTTTCTATCAAAGTACGAGCTGGGCTTGCTCAACGGCAACAATGCAGTCTACCATGTCGACACCGAAAACAATGAGCCCAAGGCCGTCAGGCGTGCGTTTGGCGAGAAAGATACGCCCTCTAGCATCAAATTCGCGGGCGGGAAGCTCTTTGTCTCTCGAATTTTGGCGACGCGCGTGGTCATCAGCGACATGGACGGAAACAACTTTTTTGAGCCGGAGCGGCCTTTTCAGTACTGGAATGTCGCAGTCGATCCGGCTACCCAGGAGCCGGTACTGGCTGCAAGTCTCTCCGACCCAAGTACCCCGGAGGAAGCGTACATTCTGAGACACAACCGCGATGATGTTCAGCTGTCCAACTTCGGTGCGCCTGTTCTCGGTAAAGTGAGCGCCACACCGCGCGTCTTTACTTGCAGATCGTCGGACGACAAGGAGGACATTACCGGCATCTATCTTGCTCCATCTGCTGAACAGACCATCTCAAAGCCGCTGCCCACGTTTGTTCTCCCTCACGGCGGACCAGATGCCTGCGATCTTCCGGACTTCGACCCTAGCATAATGCGCTGGGCTCCGTATCTGCTCTCCAAGGGATACGGCGTGTTGCTCGTAGAGTACCGCGGGTCTTTTGGCTACGGGCAGCAGTTTGCCGCCTGGAGCAGCCGCGGCATCGGCACGTTTGACTATGAGGATGTGATTGCGGCGACCGACCACGCCGTCCAAGCCGGCTTTGCGGATCCGAAGCGGCTGATGGTCGGCTTCTGGAGCCAGGGCGGCTACCTGTCCTACCTGTGCGCCGTCCGCAACGGCCTTCACGGCCGCGGGTGGAGGTTCAACGCAGCGATTGCGGGCGCCGGCTTTGTCGACATTGACGGGCTGATGCTCGGCTCGGATCTCGGCGCGACGGACCAGCGGGAGCTGGGCGGCAGCGTCGCGCCGTGGGAGACGGACGCGAGCGACACCCGCGCGCGACGCGGCAGCGCCATCTGGGAGATGCAGCACGCGGTGGACGAGGCGAGACGCCGCGGCGAGATGGTGATTCCGCCGATGCTGATACTGCACGGGGACGCGGACGCGCGGACGCCGTACTGGCAGGCCGTGGCGTTTCGGAGGGCGCTGCGCTGGCATGGGCTGCCGTGTGAGTTTGTGACGTATCCGGGCGCGGGACACGTGCCGAGGGTGTGGAAGCATCAGATGGATATACTTCGCAGGGTCGCGAGATGGGCCCAGACGTACATTGGGGAGGGCTCCAGGTAGGCTATCGCCATCGCAGCTAGGACGTTTGCTGGGAATAATGCCAAAGTACTTCTCAAGTAAATAAATGCCTTGAGAATAGCCATTGTCATGTTGTACCAGTTCGGTTTGAAAACTACCCAGTTCACTGTGCGCTCCATCTGATCCGTTCCAGAGCGCCTCTACTCTTGCGACGAAATATACCTATCAATTGTCGACGTTTTGTAGTACGAGTACGCCTTTGTGAGAAAAGTTTCGGAAGCTGGCGCCGCTTGCTCATGAAACTCAATGGATTGATTGCTATGCGCTCGATACAAATCTGTGACAAATGACAAAATGTGTCTGATCACTTCGCGATTGTAGTATCATTCCGCTGTATCTGGTTGTTTCTTAGATTTGCTTGCACTTTGCGATTCGGGAAATGATTGGGGATTGATTAATAAAGGAACAAATGGGTATAGAAAAAGATCGGGCGAGTTTAATCTTATCTTATCAATCTGTACGCCTGGGCCACGCTCACGGCTACTGCGGTCAACTCGAAATGCTGGTCCGGCGGTCGGCGCTATCGGTCGGCCGAAGATCCGGGGGCTTGATCTGATAAGACAAGCTACCCTTGTACGCTGTCACGCTCACTGTCACATTCACAGCCGCGCCGCAAGTTACACCTCACCCCTTTTTGAGACACCCGTAGTCGCTCCCATTAATTCTGTACTTCACCATGTCCCTTGAACGTCTGCCTTACGAGCTACTGCTGCACGTTCTCTCCAACCTTCCCGACCTCACCACGCTTGACTGTCTGCTCCGCGCCTCACCCACCGCGTACCGGCTCTTTGACAATGGGGCATGCGCCGTCGAGATATTCGAGTGCATCCTCTCTGACGGATGCCTCTGCGACCACGTGCAGGTTCTGATGCGCCAGATTGCGCTGCTGCGAGCCGGCGCACGCCCGTTCCCGCCGGGCTACACAGAGTACACGCCGTGGCCCGTCGCGCCGGGCATCGCGTCCTTTCGGCGGCAGGTCATCGAGGAGTCGCTGCGGCACAGCTCGCGACAGAAGCCGTCGCCAGCGGGATTCGCGCCGAAGCGGCTGGACCGCGACACGGAGCCGTGCGTCGTGCGGAGCATACTAATCTCGGCGCGACGGCTCACCATGGTGTCGCTGGACTGCATCGACTTTTATCTAGCAGAGCTGGCAAGCATGACGGACACAAGCGACCGCTGTTCGGTGTCGGCTCTGCCGCCGACGTGGAGCGAGGAACAGCGGTGCCTGCGGACGCTGTGGCGCCTGCAGCTCGTCTTTGACCTGAAGCGCGCGGCGCGGCGCGGCACGCTGGCGGGGTGGTCGAGAAAGGACCTCAAGAGCCTCGAGGGCATCGCGGCCATGAGCTCGACGGAAGACGACTGGTGGTTCGGGCTGCAGGTCAGCCGCTTCAGCCAGCACTGGCCGGGCGCCGACTGCGGCGAGCGCTTCTTCTACCACTCGGCCGCGCACCACGACTGCTACTACCCGGACGTGGCGCACCCCGAGAGGCACGAGTACGCGACCGTCCTGGACTACATCCGGCAGAGCCGCGGGCAAGAGTTCGCCACGCGCGTGAATCAGGGCCTGCTGTGCCCGACTGCCATGGCTGACAGCGCGGGGGAGGTGCGCCGACGCCCGGGGAGCGAGGCGCCGGCGCCGGCGCTCGGCGATCGCAGGAAGCTCGTCTTTGCGTCGGCCGTCGTGCAGTACTACGAGAGCGCGCGGCCTGGAGCCAGCAGCGGCGGCGGTGTTGCGTGCGCAGAGCTCGGGTGCGGTGGCGCGCAGGGTCTCGATGTTGCGCTGCTCCGGCAGGCTGGATTCGCGCTGTGGTCGAATCAGCGGTTAAAGGTGTTGAAGAACCTCTTCGATCTGCCCAGTCTGCTGAAGCGAACAAGGACGCTCGCCTAGGGCATCTTTCTGTACGATAGGCCGAAACTATGTATTTTGGCCCCATGTAGAAACATTTCCAACTCTTCTCACTTCAATAGTTCTCTTTTTAATTTAAGCAAATCGCATCGCATCGTCGGAGCCAAAAACCAGGGCAACCGCTGAAATCGTCTGTGCCTGGTGTCATTGAATGACCGCGACTATCCGTGTAAGCCAATTGTGGTCTCGCATGAAACCACGCTCTGTCAATGCGTATTCACGTCGTTCGAATAAACAATCGCATAAGCGAGATGTCGTATCCTCCAGGGTTTGCTCCAATATCTATGCCACCCCGGCCGGGTATTCTTCCTCGATCGTAAGTCGGTGCAAAAGCTCAGGTTTCGTCGTTGGATTTCAGAGGCGGCTCTCAAAGTCGACAGTCGGGTCAAAATAGGACCTTCATCAATCTCGCTCTATTTGGAGCGCATATAGAAGGCTGTGCCGGCTCTGAGCCAACCCGCCACGCCGTGTCGGGCCGCTGTAGGCCGGGCCCAGGCGGTCGCTGCCCGCACACCCGCACACTCTCTAGTGCAGTGTCACGCCGAGACAGCCACGCTGCACCTTTGCGGCCAAACATCAGCTTGCAAGTACGTTGTCATTCTTGGCGACTGTGAAATGAAGGCAGAGCGTCGACTCGCCACACCGGTCCTGGCTAACCATCGCATTTCAGCGAGATTGGCTCATGTCGAGGACTTGTTTTCGCCTGGGTCTGGCCACCCAGTTGAGATGGGCCCTGGATGCTGTAGACTCTCGACCGTGCGGGCGGGCGGTGCTGAAGCTCAGCCGTGCGGTAGGGTCGTCGCGGTACTTTGATCGTCTGCCACCAGGGCAGCAGGTTCTTTTGTAAGCCAGGCGCTTTTCCTATCCAGCTCTCAGACTGCTATACACTTGCCACGTAGCCCTGCCTCCAGCCCGAGCTTGCCCTCCGCACCCGCACCAAGGCTTGTATTGCTGGCTATGTGTAAGTGCCATGTTAGTGCGTCCACAAAAGGCTTGCAGTGGACTCGCCAGCGGTTACAATGCTCAAGGGTAGAAAGACGATTTGAAGGTCCTCAAACCCCTAGTAAAACAACCTACGATACTGTATGTATCGTGAAATTATCCATTGGCAAATGTGCAAAAGTTCGGCAGCCCGAATTGTTGCCGTCAATGCTGTAATGACCGGACGTGGACTCGGCAGCTCGGAGGGCGAGCCCGCTCCCGGCTACAAACTCGGGATTCCGCAGCTATATACTGCAAGACCAAACCAAGAAAATGGAGCTGTGGACATTATTCAAGTGTCAGATTACCAGCTTTGCGTGGTCTGGTGATGCCGGCAAGAGGCTGCATCAGCGCCGTGCCCGGAGAGTTCTCGGAGAGCTTGAGCCGTACCCCGAGGCGGGGGTCATATTATTGGATTTTTAATGGAGCTTGCTCGGGGCGATGGAATTGGGAGTTGGAGTGCAAAACTGAGCACTTCGCCCGCCAGATGACATGACGACCCGCAAAAGAAAACAGGAAGCAGAACCTAGGCATGCCTAGGAACACGCCACTCGTAAGCTTGTCTCGACCATGGGCACTGAATAGCTGCCTGTCGCAAATGAATTCGCCGTAGTTGCCTCGTTGCGCTCTAGCTTCCAAGCTACCCCGCTCGATCGATGGCGCTCCAGAACTGTTGATCCCAGGCCTGGTTGGCTGGCCGAGACAGCCTGGTGCGACACAAACTGTGGCTGCGCTTGGCAATTGCCCATCCTTCATTACGTTAGTCGAACAAAAAGCCAGCAGCTGGCATTAAAAAAGGTGCCAGGCTGCAAGCCACAAGGGTTAGGTACAAGACGTCTGTGGTGGGTGTGAGTTACATGGCAGCAGCAGCCCCAGAGTTCAGCCAAGGTGGAGGAGGGGGGGCCCTCACAACACCGAAGCCCGAGATAGTCCCATCCACACAGAGACACACTTCCCGAAGACGCGGGAGTGACGGCGTGGAGTAGCTTCGCGTTGCAATGCCGTGAGCCACCCGGCCGCTGACGATCCAACGCCAGAACAACATCCAGACAGAGATGCCGAGCAAGCTGCGAGGCAGCCGGCTTTTCTGTAGTGCGACCGAAAGCCACATCCGTCTCCCACCTCTTACGGACAAATGGGGCCGTCACTCGTCCGTCGTCGTTGGGCCATGACATTCCGGCCGAGCGACCCCCCCTTCCTGGCTTTACCCCCTCCCTTTCAGGTGAGAGGCCTTGTAGAACATTGGAGAACTGGACGAGGCACGAGGTGAGGGTACAGAGGAGGGGTAAATCCATGGTATCCAGACGTGGGCATGAGCAGGAAAAATATAAAGACGTGGGGTGTTCTCTCGAGGCTGATCGGAAAGTCCTCCCCCTCCTTTCTATTCTGCATCATCATCCTTTGACACATAACAACTACTACCACCTCTCTACATATCCCAAACCTGGTAGTACTAGTACACCACTACTGCATCCCGCCTTTCTATAAAAGGGACAGCCACTACGTCTTGCTCTCCCTCCCTCCCCCCACCTTCGATCTTATAGACGCTCTTGTCTTGTCACTTTTTTGACATTCTAAATCATTCACAATGGTATCTTTTCGCCCTCTCTCCCGTTCTTTGCCTCTGGCCTCCCGCGCCGCGCTCTTCCACTCGTGCGCTCCCTCGCCTGTGTTGCGACACGCCGGCGCCGCCGGCGCACGTCGTGCGGCGCCCGTCTTTAGCAAGCTGGGAGCGACGGCGGCCGGCTCGGGCCTGGGCTCTGCTCCCTCTCCGTTTCGTGCGCTGACCACTGCCCGCGAAAAGGTCAAAGTTCTGCTCGTTCTCTACGACGGCGGCAAGCACGCCGAGCAGGTTAGTGGCATTCCTGTTTTCTTTTTTGGCATCATGCACCCAATTGGGCCGCGGAAGAATGGCTCGTCTCGACCAGGCCATGTGCAAACATCATCAGCGATCAAGCAAGCCCCGGCAGAACAAAACTAGCAGAGACAATTACGTCAAGCACTTTTCCGTGTTGTCTCGTTGCAAGCTGGTTTTAGCGCTTTTGCTAGTGATGATACCCAGCGAGTTTGACAACCCCAATAATGCGGGGGAAGCTGCTCATGCGGGGCCATCGCGATCCACGACGCTATTCTTAGAACCTGGCCATGATGGTAGCACAACAAAAGTCACAAGCATGCTAACATGTTCTGCTTTCACGATTCTAGGTTCCTGAGCTTCTCGGCACCACCGAGAATGAGCTCGGCCTGCGCAAGTGGCTCGAGGGCCAGGGCCACACCCTCGTGACCACCTCTGACAAGGAGGGCGAGAACTCCAAGTTTGACCAGGAGCTCGTCGACGCCGAAGTCATTATCACCACTCCGTAAGCTCTCTCTCCCCTTTCCATCTCGGTGCCTGACTCACCATCCCTTCCCCCGAAAAAGCTTCCACCCCGGCTACCTCACCGCCGAGCGCCTCGCCAAGGCCAAGAAGCTCAAGCTCGCCGTCACGGCCGGCATCGGCTCCGACCACGTGGACCTCAACGCGGCCAACGCGACCAACGGGGGCGTGACCGTCGCCGAGGTCACCGGTAGCAACGTCGTCTCCGTCGCCGAGCACGTCGTCATGACCATTCTCGTCCTCATCCGCAACTTTGTCCCCGCGCACGAGCAGGTCGAGCGTGGCGACTGGGACGTGGCCGCCGTCGCCAAGCAGGAGTACGACCTCGAGGACAAGGTCGTCGGCACCGTCGCCGTCGGCCGCATCGGCGAGCGCGTCCTCCGCCGCCTCAAGCCGTTTGACTGCAAGGAGCTGCTCTACTACGACTACCAGCCGCTGTCGCCCGAAAAGGAAAAGGAGATTGGCTGCCGCCGCGTCGACAGCCTCGAGGAGATGCTCGCCCAGTGCGACATTGTCACCATCAACTGCCCGCTGCACGAAAAGACAAAGGGCCTGTTCAACAAGGAGCTGATTAGCAAGATGAAGAAGGGTACGTACACCGCCAACCACGACTTGGCGTCAAACTTGGCCGATGTCAAAAACTAACAAATTACCACCACAATACACAGGCTCCTACCTCATCAACACCGCCCGCGGCGCCATCGTCGTCAAGGAAGACGTCGCCGCCGCCCTCGAGTCCGGCCACCTCGCCGGCTACGGAGGCGACGTCTGGTTCCCCCAGCCCGCGCCCAAGGACCACCCGCTGCGCACCGCAAAGAACCCCTTTGGCGGCGGCAACGCCATGGTCCCCCACATGTCAGGCACCTCGCTCGACGCCCAGAAGCGCTACGCCGACGGCACAAAGGCCATCCTCACCAGCTACTTCTCCGGCAAGGAGGACTACCGCCCCGAGGATCTCATCGTCCACAAGGGCGACTACGCCACCAAGGCGTACGGTCAGCGCAAGTAGAGTGTCAAAACATGAGCAGTGGAGGAAAACAATACTGTAATGAAAGCTTTTTCTATTTGTTCAACAGCTTTAGTGCACCGACATGATCCTGGACACTGGCTGTGTATACCTCATAGGTGTAGCTAGTAATGCATCTTTAATCAATATGGCCTGAGCCTGCGAAAGTGACCTATGAACTCATACTCGTGATATTCTCTTGTTAATCTAGTCGTATTAATGTTGAAAAGGTATCCAAGTACTGAAGAACACAAAGTGGTGTAATGTAGTACAAGTCCCCAACGCCCGCCCTAGGCAATTTCATTCGCCTCGCCATGCCATGTTATAGTCGTGATGTTTCTTCTGTTCCAACAAGGCTCAATGCAGCAAATTCATACAAGAAAAACGTAATTCAAGAGCAGAGACATTAAAGAGGAGTAAATCCGCCCAAAGTACTCTAGCTGATGTTGATCATTTCCAAAACTGCCACCACTTCCTCTCTCGAACACCCATACCTTTGCGCTCCCGCCCTCGCACACGCAGGAAGAAGACGGGAATGCCTGCCACCACGAAACCCACCACTATCAGCGTCTGCAACGGCTGAGCAAACACGGCGCGGCTCAGCAAGAACAGGCTCACGCAGCAAAAGATGATGGGCGTTGTGATCCACGTCTTGTACGGCCGTTCGAGCTGCGGCTCGCGAACGCGCAGCACAATCAACCCGAGAACGGTGAGAAAGTAAAACGTGTACCCCGCGACGCCGTAAAACGTCACCAGCGTCGCAAACTCGCCGACGACGCAGTACGCCACAGTGAGGGCGCAGTTGAGCAGCAGCGCGTACACGGGAGTGTAGAAGAGGCCCGTGTCCTCATCGCCGGCGCAGCTGCGCATCTTCTTTGTAAGCCAGGAGCGCGTGCGCTGGGTGGAGAGCGAGTCCTCGAGCATTCTGTCGCCGAAGCCGATACGGCCAAAGACGGTCGGGATGTAGCCCTCCTTGCCGGCGACGTAGATGAGGCGGCCGGCGGTAAAAGTAGACGAGTTGAGCGCGCCAAAGCAGCTGAAGCTGACAATGAGGGCAATGACGAGAGCGCCGGCGGGGCCAAAGACGCGCGAGCCAAAAAGGACTGCGACGGTGTTGGAACCATTGATGGCGGATAAGGGAAGGACGAGGAAGTAGGCAACGTTGGCGAGGATGTAGCAGAGGATGACGAGCGGCATGGCGGTGTGGATGACGCGAGGGAGGTCGCGGCTAGGATTGCGGAATTCGCCGACCACGTAGTTGGTCTAATACGAAGCTGTTAGCTGTGTTGATCCTGTAAAATGCGCAAACTTCGGGAGAGCTTACATTGTCCCAACCGTCAAAGGCCCAGAGGCCAGCGTACAAAGCTAGCGCCCACGCCGACATGTCGGTCGAGGTGCCTTCGAACCAGTCGTGCTTTTTCCACTCGAGCGTGGGCTCGCCCGTAAAGGTATGCCCCGTAATTGCGACGACGATGCCCGTGACCGTGATAAAGATGAGCGCCACAAACTTGAGAAACATGAGCAAATCATTGACTCTCGTCCCGATCCGCGTCGAAACGCAGTTTAGCAGCGTCACTGAAAAGATGCCCACGAGCGCAACCGCTTTGCTCACCCAGGGGCTGATGGTTTCCGCTTCGGCGCCAATCACGGCGCGTACTAGGTACTCGCCCATGATGATGGCGATGATGGCCGCGCTGCCAGGCTTCAATACCAGCACCGCCGCCCACGTGAACAGGAAGCCGGCCAGCTCGCCAAATGTCTTGGCCAAGTACACCTGTGCACCGCCGTTCAGCGGGATGGCGCCGCCGAGCTCCGCGTAAGAGGCGCCGCCCGTCCAGGCGAGGACGCCCGCCACCGCCCACACCACGAGTCCCGCGCCGGCGGATCCCACGCGCGAACTGACTTGGCTGGGCGAGGAGAAGATGCCAGACCCGATGATGAGCCCGACAATCAGCGACAGTCCGTTTAAGTACGTGAGGGTCTTGTGCTTCTCGAGGGAGCCGCCGCCCAGGGGCCCTGCGCGGCGTCCCGATGATGTCGGTGCTCCGATGGGCGCGTATCCACTGGCACCGCCGGCGGTGGACGATAGCGGGAAGAGATTGCCAGCGAAATCAAACGTGGAAGAGACCGAGTAGGAGCGGCCGAGGCGCGTGCTGGCGGCGCCGTGCGCGGCGGGGTTGTCGTCGGCAAAAGGGTCCTCCTCCTCGACGAGGGAGAGGCGTCGAGAGGAAGAGATGCTAGGTCGTGAGGATAGTTCCGAGTCGGAGGCGGTGGCGCCGTTGCCGCCATTGTCGTGCATGACGCTCGAGGAGGCGAGGGAGGCGAGCTCGAGGGAGTCGCGCGTCTGCGACTGCAGCCCGCCATTGTATGCGGGCATCGTTTGCGTCGTTTGGTTCCGAGCCGGGGCGAGCGAGCGTTAGGCAGTTGATGAATCGGAGAAGAAGAAGCTTTTATTAATAGCCCATCACGCAGTCGTGGTCGGTGTCGCGACGAGGAGTAGCAAGCGGCGGTACGAGGGGAGCAGATGCAATCCCAAATAGGGAGGTGTGTGTGTCGTTTGAATCGCCTATGCGCTGGCTGGATGGCCCAGTCTGCGAGCTGCACTGTGGTACTGAGGCTAATGTTGTACAATGTCCTGGCCGTTCGGGCGGTGAAGAAGAGGCCGCTAGAAAGAAAATCGAATGCTGTAGCAGATGCGATGAATGGTTATCGGGAAACTGTCCTTGTTTGGATGAGAACTGAGCTTGGACACAAGGGGAAGCAGCAAAGTCGATGGACGGTGGCCTTTTTTTGGTGGATTTAAAATTGGCACCAATGATTCGCTGGCCAGTTTGTTCAGTCGTGCCTTCATCCCTTGGTGCTGCGGGCCAGGCGCTAGAAACCCCAGAAAGTACGGAGTACCTAACAGTTCCCAAATTGGAGGATTTGCTAAATTTCAGGGGTGAGAATTCTCCATGCTGGGCGTAGCTTCGACCGACTTTCCAGTTACTAATTCCAGGTCTTTTTGCCGTTCAATTAGGCTGTGATACTCTGTCTACCAGGGCACCACTGTTCGTGAGACCTGTTTGCTGCACCAAACTGGAGACGCCACGGCCAGCACTGCGCAGCCCGTGTACCCGGGCACCATATATATCACCCCCGGTAAATGAACATAATAGCGCAGAGGGTTCGTTTCCTGACTCCCGAAAGCGCTTGATTGCGTACGCGCATTTCAACAAATTCGTCGTCTAAATGCCAAGGGCGGCGCCACTGCCGCCGACATATCCCCAGCAAACGCTGTTAGGTAATCCCTGTCCAGTGGGGACCACCCAATCATTCTAGCCCTTCATCGCCAACTACATCTCATCTCTTGTTTTCAACCACGACAGAGCCTCTCATCATAATTCTCAACTCGGGCACATTGCCAAACTTGCTCTAGCAAACATGCCGTCTGACGACTATGCTCTGACGAGCGGCGGTGGCGGCGCGCTCAAGCTCAAAGGCGGCAAGATTGACAAGAAGAAAAAGAAGAAGCGCGCAAAGACGGATCTCGAAAAGAATCTGACCACCGGTGACGACGCTGCGTCTTCCAGAGAGCTTGTCACTAAAAAGAAGGACGCCAGGGAAGACGCAGACGCAGAGGACAGGATTGATGAAGACGAACAAGACGGAGAATCAACGGCGCAAAAGACGGAGTCGGAGAGACAATACGAAGAGACCAAGAAAAAACGAGTGAGTTACTTGACATCTACCCTCGCCTTTGCACCTCCTCCCGAATACGTCCTGTGGTCAGTCGATGTACTAATCAATACAGTTACTCAAAATGGCGGAAAAGTCGGGCTCGCGTTCTGAACTGCTCAAGACTCACAAGGAGCGCGTCGAAGAGCTCAACACTTATTTATCCAAGCTCAGCGAGCATCACGACATGCCCAAGATTGGACCTGGTTGATTTTGGCATGCGATTGTATCACCATGCAATTTTCGACTAGTATCCTGGAGTTTGGAGTTGGACAGCTTCATCTAAATACCTTGCGTTTCAGCACGGCCTTTGTAATCGTCATAGTAGTGCATTTGCAATTTTAGTCTATGGACATTATCATCAAAAATCAGTAATCCCGCCGTTCGTGTTCGGCACCGATCCAAATCTATCTTTTTACAATCCTATTAAATCCAATCCAAGATATGCACAATAACAAGTTACAAAGCTCATAATCTCAAAACGCCATGCATGTAATTTCCCGGCTCATGAATCTTCCCATTTTCCACAGCTGCAACACAAGACACCGAGAGTAAAGATGCCCTGTGCATGACTCCATCATCCGATTAGAGGATTATGATGCCGGCCACAACACCAGCCACAGCGGCGGCCGCAACACCAGCAGCGCCACGACCGTTGGCAGCGTTTTGCAGGTTAGGGTCAGCCTTTTCGGTCGATGTTGGGCGAATTTCAACCCAAGAGGTCGACGTAACCGTCTCGACACGGCCTTCGCCGTTGGTCCGCGTAATCGTTTCCTGCACGGCGCTCGAGGTAGTGACAGTACCGGTGGTGATAGTGCGACGAGGAGTCGTCTCCGGGGGAAAGGAGGTAGTGGGCTCGGCTGCAAGAATGTTAGACGCTGCATAATGAAACATGTATAAAAATTCAGTGTGACGGCATGGTATTATGTGTAGACGCATGTTTGATGCCAGAGCGAGTCGGGGCAAGGAACTCAGCGAGCCACTAATGTGCGGGGGTGAAGCCCGGTGCACTTGCAAACCACATACACTTGTGCTGAGGAGACCGACAAGCAACTGTAGAGATCAGTAGAAAAAGTCCACACGCAGGTTGAGAGGACCAGAAGACGGTGACTTGACTCAAATTTCGAAAGCAACTGGCGATGAACAAAGTTTGTGGGGCGCCATGAAACGAGAAAACAAAGTCAGGAAATTGAACAAGGGTTCAAGTGACGCAATGGAGGAATGGGGTTGCGGAGAGGAATCGAGAACGAAATAAGAGAGTGACCGAAATATCGAGCATTGAACAGCAAAAGGGACGAGAATATCGCGGAAAGGGCAGTGTCAAAGGTTGGAAGGGAGAACGAGAAGACAAAGGCAGTGCAGTAAGCAAAGTAGACTGACACGAATCGACAGAACCCTTTTCGTTAGACGAAGACGGGGGAGACTGTCCTGACGAGGGAGGTTCTCCAGTGGTTGCTGCGGGGGACGGAGTTGGGGAAGGAGTAGAGGGGAAGTCATCTTGGGAAGGTGTTGGGGAGGAAGACTGACGTGGAGCATCAGAAGATGAAGAAGATGACTGAGAAGGAGGCGGAGGAGATGAGGTCGCGGACTGCTCCGCAAAAGAAGAAGACGACTGACGTGAAAGAGACGATGTGGGAGGAGGTTGGGGGGAGGACGCAGACGATTCTGGTACAGACGTACCAGATGAGAAAGTAGTTGGAGGATTAGAAGAAGAAGAAGCAACTTCGCTGGTTGAAGCTGTAGGAGACGTACCCGAGGTGGAGACCGGCTTGGAAGTCGAAGATGAAGGGGGAGTGCTTGGGGGAACTGAAGTGGTAGTTGGGACAGATGTCGTCGGCTTGCTCGATGTGGGCACCGAGGAAGTCGGAGTCGAAACCGGCGGAGGGGGCGACGATGGCGGGGAAGACGAGCTTGTAGGCGAGCTGGGAGTCGATGGAGGTGGCGGAGGAGGCGAAGAGGTTCCAGGGCTCGTGATTCCGGGGGAAGAGGTGCTCGTAGTGCCACCGCCAGGTTGGTGTACTGTCTCCGTTGTTGTGACTGTTGAAGTGACGGTGTTTTCGACGGTAGAGGTGGCGGCACCATCTGGAAGGCGGTTAGTACAAATTGGAGCGCAGTAACAATCAACAAGGGAATGACGCCACGCAAAAAATGACTGTGAATTACGGATATTCAATAACTTACTGCCTGCCTGGCTGCCCTGATTCTGGTTCCCAGGAGGGCTGGTAGTATTGCTTCCAGGCGCTTGACGCTTCTCCATCTGAACACCTCGGTGCTGAACAGCACTGAGGCAGGGTCCTCGAGCGGCGGCCAAGCCTATCATGGCCACCAGGCCGATGAAAGCAATGACGAGAAACCGACGAAGAGTCGACATTTTGCGGTGCTCCTGCTGTCCGGGGATTGTATCCGGGTGTCCAAGGGTGCGGTCTCCAAAACCTCTTCCAGGATGTTGCGACTTTTCTTCTTCCTGCTGCTGCTTTCTCAGTAGTCCGGCCTCCAGCGTGGAGTCGTGTTGCATGTCGGAGGACATTTCTGTATATATATAATGCAGAAAGAAAAAAAGAGAAGAAGGGTTGGAGAGGCCCAGGAGGGTATAGAAGAAGCAGGTCGGACTACACAAAAAGCGGCCCCAAGAGGTTTCGGCTTGCCTCAGACAGAGACAGGCAGGTTCGGCTTGCAGATGATGTGCAGTGGTGTGTGACTAGCCCGTGCGATTCCAGATGGCTGAGTTTTGAATGACGACAAAACTGGGTGTGCTGCAGAACACAAAGCTAATAAAAGGCGTGTGTATCTTGGTCTGAACTTGGCAGACACGAGACGGCAAAATGTGGGCAATGGAACAGCAGGGCACAAGGAAAACGAGGCGTTTGATGTGCGAGTAGTGAGCTTATCAGAGCGCCGTGCTTGTGGGGGACGGTCGGGCTTCCTGCAAGTTTTGGCTGGACGGCAGAGGATGATTGGACGAGAGGAACAACAGATCAATAAAATAAGAGGTTGACAGGACTAATAAAGGGAGAGGAGAAGGAGAAGGAAGAAAAGTAGTGCGATGCAGACGGCAGAGATGCAGGCCGGAAGCAAGGCAAAAGGTATGATGCGTTTGCAGAGACGGGCTGTGGTGTGCGTTTGCTTGGGCAGGCTGGGCTGGTGGCAGGTAAAGATGCTCCGCTTTCGCCTGCAGGTGGCGACGGGCCAGGCTGGCTAGGACGATGGGGCAACCGGCTTTTTTCTTCCTGCGGCGGAGGGGCCGTGTTGCGTTGAATGGAGCCTCTTACACGAGGTGCTTAGCTTGGGAGGGTGGGAGGTGGGAGACTACTGAGAAGAAGGCGCAAAGTTTGTGGACGGCAGGACGAGAAACCGAGGTGGTGGTAGTTGTGATTGGGTTGGATAGACGGATGGATGGATGCGAGGAGTAAGAGGTGGCACAGCCAAGTTAAATTCAAGATGGAGGCAAAGGAAAAAGGACGGATGGCAACGTGTTCTGCTAAAAAAGAAAGCAGTGTATGCGGACGAGGCTAGACAGCGCCTGGTATGTTTTTTTCGTATTGTTAAACAATGCCATGGGTGTAAGTAGATGAGATTCACATATCTGAGCAGCCCACCCACCACACCACGGGGACAGCAGTCACAGCGTCTCTGCAGCGGTGGTCGCCGGGCCAGATGCGCTATTTTTGGGGGCTGCACGCCTGTGAATAGCGACGCTAACAGTCCGGAGTCAGTGAGCCGACGCGCGCTGGCAGCTTCAAGCCCCCCTCCCCTTGCACGCACCGCACCAGCTTTGCCTTGTTGGGCGTGGCTCGCTCACCCGGTGGGACAGTCCAGCGTCAGCCAAGCCTGCCATTGCCTTGGAAGAATACGAGACAGAGCACCTAATAAGATAAGTCTCCAATCGCGTCCCAAGCAACCAAGCTAACAAAAAGCCATCCATGGCATAATGATTTCTCATCCAGCGCTACGGCTTTCCCGCAGGTGACGATGGTCCCTTTCTCTCTCTTTTCTTATTCCCGTGCGCCGCGAGGATTTCTTGCATCTTCGGTCTTGATTGCAAACCGTCGCTGATGTCAAACGCTGAATAGAACAAGGCCACCACCCCAAGAATCCTGCCACGGAGAATACAACAAAGCAAAATGATACCCAGACACCAGACAGCCAGACTAGCTAGACCTTGCAACAGCCCTGTCTGCGTCACAGCCATCCGGGCTGTCAGAACCCGATGCGCTAGCGATCCGTGGGCACGTTGGGACGCACTATTAGCAGCGGTCTCAGCCTTTGTCTTCATCTTCACTCTGTTCCCTGCCCGCCGTCTCCATGCGTCCCGACTCTCTTTTTTGGCGATGGAATCCAATCCTAGTCAAAGAACTCTCCGCAGGTGACATCCGCTGAACGCGACGATTGGCGCGTCAGAGCCCTCACCCGGCACCAGGGCACGCATGACAACAGTTCCGGCTCTCTTGTTGATTCAGCTCCAGTCTGTCTCAGCCCAACCCGCACCGTGCCCACTCCTCTGTAGTGGTGCCATGGCTTCCGTGGCCGCATGGACGGCGCTGCTGAACTCTGTCTCGGCCATCAGGCGTATTCCATCAGTCGATAGGTCCGTATAAAAAAGTATACGGGATGATGGCTTAATTCTATGCCAGCTGGTTGCTGCGCTGTCCTGGCCCGACACCTCTTCCACCAATTGGCCTCTGCGCATGAGGCTCTGCTCCGGCTTTTTCATCCTTGGTTTGGCTCAGCCCGTTCTATGAATAGCATTGCCGGGTGCTTTTCAACTCCCTTGCGGCGCAGCGAGGACTGGCGCGCAGCAGCTAATTATTGCCTGTAATGTAAACCACCGCGCACTAGCTGCGAGTAGTCGGGTCCGTCGTGCCTGTAGTTGTCACGTCGTCGGTGCATTTCTTATTTGATTCTACCTCTTTTGCTCTCTTGCGCAGTAAAGCCACATCACGACGACTGTCGCGCTGCCAGCACGTTTTCTTGCCGCGGCGAGCGCACAAAAATCGCTGGCAAAATCCGGTGGCTGGTGAGACATTCTCTGACAGGCGTACTGGCTTTGCGGCCTGCCCACCAATCTACGTCAACGTGGGCTCACGAAGCGAAACGTCCCCTCTGCCCCATACATAACTTGAACCATGTTCACTCCGTATCCGTTTCTGGGACCCATTTGCATTGGCGCATGTCCTCGTCGAATTATGCTATTCAGCTGCTCACGCAGCCATACATGCGATATCCAAGCATTGGGTGAGAAAGGCGATCGGGAGAACGGTTTGCAATGTATTCATGTGCCGTATCATTGTAGCCGAGAGTTCCGGATCGCAAAATGATAAAGGGACGTCCATGCAGCACAAGATTCATTGTCACTGCGGGCTGCACACTGCCCCGGCTCTTTGTTCAGCTGCACGTCCTGCATCATGGTCTGTCATTATTTGTTCATGAAATTGAAATACTGCTTCAGTATATTGCACTTGCGGAAGTTTTGTCCCGGCTACGATGCCGATTGTTAAATGGACAGTAAAATGTTCGACAACAGCCTGGTCTCTGCCACCGCCAGCCAGACGCGACCAAATCGGCCAGCCGCCCCAAGTCTGCCTCTCAAGACAAGCTCATCGGTGTCCCGAGTCACCACAGCTGCCGCGCCGGACTCTAAGTACGTATCACAGAGGAATATCCCGACAGGCGATCCGCTTTCCAGCCATGCCATGAAAACAGAAGCGCCTCTTCCCAGTTGGTGGGCCGCTATGCTCCGGCTGGTTCGAGATCCACTGCTCCACCGGAGCTTTGCTTGGTCTAATAGTTATAGCATCTCTCGAGTCTTGTTGACGGCATCAGTCGCTGCAGCAGGTCGCACATGCAAACTCCAGCGTCAAAGTTGAGGGATAACATCTTCAACATCAAAATTAGACATTTTCACAACGCCCCTTGATTATAGTTGCAACCAAAGCGCTCGAGTCCGCACACATGTTCACGTGATTCTCGCTCAACCGCTGCTAGACGTGCGCGGCCTTGTGGCGCCGAAAGGCCCGCGCTGTCGTAGCACTTTTTGCGTAGCCCTTACCCAGACCGCGCCGCTTTCATGTGATGCTACAGTTTTTTTCCAAGGCTACATCCAGTTTTCACGAGATACCCATGGCCGAAAAGTCGACATTCCTCTGTTTGTAAAAGTGCCTGCTGAGTGCAATTGACGTCACGTCAAGCGGTGGAACCGGAACCGAGACCTGTCATCAAGCTACGTGCGCAAGCAGCTCACGCACGTCTACCCCTCGAAGGAAACACCGTTCGATGCGCCGCCATCCGTCATGGGCGAGCCCAACTCCAAAGAGCTGCTCGGTGGCGTCGAATTCGACGAGCACGTACACTTGCGCGCATTGAGCCGCTCACCGCATCCCTACCATCGAGGCCACAACGAGATTCCCAGCGACTACGATCGCTTGGCGCCGCCGGACAACGCAGGCGGCTCTTCAAAGACGACGCGGCACGGGCAGTTGTCGCCCATACGAGCGTCTGCATTCTCCAAAGACTCGACGCCCGTCAGTGATAGCGGCACCGAGGCGGATGACGAGCATTTCCTACGCGGCCTGCCGGCGCCCAAGACGAAGCTGCACAAGGGGTTGCGGGGCCGCAACGAGGTGCTGTCCGGCACGGCGACCCCCGTCTCCCCGTCCATCATAGAAGAGGAGCAGGAACCTTTATTAGGCAAAGAGTCTGCCTTCAAACCAGCTCCCTCGGGGAACATAATACTCAGTCCGCTCCGGCGATATCGGAATGTCGTGCGGCGCCTCACAGAGGGAGGCATCATAGCGCTCCTTGGCGCATTCGTCACCACCAACTCACACGTGGCACCTATATATCAGAGATGGAACAAAGGTAAGAAGTGACGCAAAGGTTACTACTGCTCTTTCGCTGACCATGTAGCAGATTTCAAACTCTTTCTCGGCCTTGCCACCACACTCGCAACCGTGTATCCTCTTCGAATTTTACTATGGTCCTATCGCAAACGAAGCCCCTCGCGATGGCTGCCGCTCACGATACCGGCCAATTTCGACCCTGCACCTCTATTATACCCGCCAGCTATAACAATACTGGCCTCTCTTCTCATCTCTGTCGACAATGTTGCCGTACTTCTGCCCAACTTAATTCTCGGCATTAGCGCTTTGCCACAACAGCTCTTCCCGAGACTCGAGCACACCGCGCCTTACGACACTCTGCAATGGGCAGCTACATGTCTTCCGCTGCTCTGGGGGAATGATTCCGACAAGCATCTTCGTCAAGACTCTGCTAATCTTCCATTGTCAACAGAGGCTATTGTCCTTCTCTATCCCTTGCACAGAACTTTGTGCCTTGTCTTGCATTGCCTGACCACCACCAGCCTGCTGACAGCCGAGCTGCAGCTGCTTTCCATTGCCCTCATCAATGTACTAATCCTCGGCAAGTCGCCGCAGATGCATATCATCAAGGCCCTTCTCTGGGGCGGCGGCCTCGGCGTTCTTTTCCTCTGCGGCGCAGTCATACGATGGGGCATCGCGCTGGCTAGAGTTCCCAAATGGCGCTTCCGCAGACTGCCAAGCAGCCAGAAGTCGCCTATCTGGAAGTCACTGCTACGATTGCTCTCGCTGCGGAGAATACGGGCTGAGCTACGCGGCTTGCAGCCCGAGGATCCCGCCTACTCGACGGCACACTCGTCCGAAGACGAGGCAGAGAGCGGCCCTGCCTTTCGCACACCTTCCAGGGTTCGCACGCTGGGTCCCATGTCCCCGTGGCCTGGTGCTGAACCCGGCACTGCCACGGCTACTACCAATTCTGACGAGGATGTCATAGAGCGCATCTCGCGGCGACACACATTGCCCACCCCAGATCAGCCAGCGCGTCGTGCCAGCGGGCATACGCCTTCTGGTCGGCGAAAACGCGCCACATCGCTCTCCGTACGGCCGTTTCTCAAGCTTACCTACGAGCAGGCCGTCATTCGAAAATGGGCATATGCGGCTTACGTATATGCCTGCATCGTGCTGCTTATTCTCGTTGGTGTGCGTACCTACGTCGCGCGCTACGCACTATCGGGCCAAGAGCCCATCGGCTGGGCCCTCGGCTACCTCTTTGGCGACGTGCCCTGGTTCCGACTACAAGTTGTGACTGCGAACCTGGAGCGGTGGATCTGTCTGCCCCCCAATCACGCCAACACGCCCGACGCGGCTGTGGCAGGTCTAGGCTGGGTCGAGACGCTGCGCCTGCAGCACTTTGGCGCTGCCACGACACGTCTTCTTCTCAGCGGCTATTGGCTCGTCATTCTCCTCGCCGGCCTCCTCGTCGTCTTTCAGCTCAAAGACACTTACGAGGTCGACACGCGCCGCAAGGTCTTTCACTTTATGATGGTCGGCATGTTCCTGCCCGCGTTGTACGTGGACCCAGCGTACGCTGCGCTGGCCCTCGGCCTGATCCTCGCCGTCTTCCTGATCCTCGACCTGCTCCGCGCCAGCCAGCTGCCGCCGCTGTCGAAGCCCATTGCCGCGTTCCTGGCGCCGTACGTCGACGGGCGCGACTTTCGCGGCCCCGTGGTCATCTCCCACATCTTCCTGCTCATCGGCTGCGCCATCCCCCTCTGGCTGGCCCTGGCCACGATTGGCCGCGCCGGTGAGGGCTACGCCAAGGGCTGGGAGGCGCCCTCGCGCGACGCGAGCATGGTGGCGGGCGTCATCTGCGTCGGCCTCGGCGACGCGGCCGCCAGCCTGATCGGCCGCCGCTACGGCCACCGCAAGTGGCTCTGGGGCGGCGGCAAGAGCCTCGAGGGCAGTGTCGCGTTTGCGGTCGCCGTCTTTGCGGGCCTGAGCTTCGCGAGCGCCTGGTTGAGGATCGGTGGCTGGCCGACGGCGGATGAGCCGTTGGGGGTGCTGGTCGCCGCGAGGAACGCGGGCGTTTGCGCGTCGTTGGCGAGTGTCACCGAGGCGGTCCTGACCGGGGGCAACGACAATGTCATTGTACCTGTTGTTCTGTGGACCTGTGTCAAGAGTCTGGGCGTGTAAATCGCCACGAGAACATTCACAAGAAGAGACAAAGACTAGACAGGCGTAAATGCCGTTATTATCACGTGCGCATTAATAAAAATACATGATACAGCCTGCGATATTGCAGCGTCTAATTACCAGCAACACAGTTAAAAACTATAATGCTTTGTGGATAGTTTTCTTTTGCAATTCATCTTGTGCGATGAATATTGTCCTCCAAACGCCAATGTAAATGAGAAAGTACACCTTACGCCATGAGATCCTCTAAAATGGCCTCCAGCTCCTCCCGCCTGAACGGAAGACTCAGCAGCTCCGTACCCAACGCGTCTTTGCGGCTGGTAATGATTTGATGATCGTGAAATCTGCACCACCACAAGTTAGCAATCCAATTACCAGACCATTAAAGACGAGCAATGGGGGACATACTCCTTGAGAAGTGTGCGAAACGCCATTTCCGAACTGCACACAAACTCCTCCACTGCTTTGTTGTACACCATTCTATATTCCACACCCGTGCTCCCCTCCTCGGCGCCCCCGGCATCCTCGTCCATGGCAATGAGCACCTCGCCGACCAGCAGGCGGAACAGGTTCTTGGCATTCTCGGGCAAGCTCTTGAGCACAAAGGCGACGCCCTCGCGGCCGTGCACGCGGTGGGCCTTGCGCCCCAGCAGCTCGTGCACCTCGTCCACGGCGTCGAGCTCCACGGCCAGCGGCGCAAAGGTGGTGGCGTCGTGGAAGACAAAGTTGAAGGCGGAGCGCACGCCGACGTCCCAGAGGAGCGGAAAGTCGGGCGCGTCGGCGGAGCAGAGCAGGTGCACGGCCGGGTGCGCGGCGAGGGAGGCGAGGACGGGGTAGGACGAGGCGGAGGCGCGGCGGAAGGCGGACGAGTCGATGGAGTGCACGAGGATGGTGACGGAGGACGAGGCCGGGGCGGAGGAGAGGTGGGCGAGGATGGACTGCGCCATGGCGAGGGGCTGCGTCGAGGGCAGGCTCTTTTTCGTGTCGGGCAGCACGGCGCGCGCGACGCACGATAGGATCTCACGGATGTTTGTCGTGGGCGTGTAGCCGTTGACGACGACAATCGGGCTCTCGGGCGCGAGGCTGTGCAGATGTGCCGCAAACTTTAGGACGAGGTTGCGCTTGGAGCCGAAGCCGTAGAGACACAGGCTGAAGCCCTGCGCGAGCTCGAGCGCCCACTGCGCAAACGACTCGGCGTGCAGCGCCTCGAGGTACTCGACGTCCTTTGCGTGGCGCTGCGTCGCGGCGCCCTTGCGGCGGAGGACGTCAAAGTACTCGTCGTGCGTGAGCAGCCGGAGCCCGGCGAGCGTATTGTCCGAGGTCTTGGGTCGGCCGGGCTTGTTGTGGAAAAAGTACATTTCCTGCGGCGGGAGGTCGCGCGGCGGCGTCGGCGACTTGGCTCGCTTCCTCCGCGGCCGCTTCTGCTTGGTGGGCGTTGATGCTGCTACTGCTGCGGCTGTCTCGTCGGGGAGCAGGCCGTCGCCGTCGGACAGGCGGTCGTTGATGTCGTCGTCCTCGTCCGAGGTGTCGCCAAAGATGGCCCGCGCGAGATCCTCGTCCTCGTCCGAGGCGCCAGCCTCGTCGTCGCTCGGGCCGTCGCCGGTCGCATGCTCGATGAGCGCGCGCGCCGTCTTCCGGCGCGCGGAGCGGTCGGCGGCGTTGCGGCCGGGGGTGGAGGCATTGGGTCCTGCGGCCTTGAGGGGCGTGAGGTGTGTGGTGTTGTAGGGCGCAGAGGTCGATGGAGTGGCGGGGGATTTGGTCGGTGTTTGCTTCGGAGGCCGGCCGCGCTTTCGGGGCGTGACGACGGGTGTGGGCTCGGGAGCTGAAGCCGCGGCGTCTTCAATGGTCTGAGTTTCCATGACTACCTCTTGGCTGTTCATGGAAACGTCGTGGCCAATCATGGGGATGTCTTCGGAGGGGGCGAGTATGGTTGCGTCGAGGGGCTCAGAGCTTCGCTGGCGCTTGGCAGGGGGGGGCTCGTCGCCGCCATTGCTTTCGTGGTTCATGGTTGGCTGTGACTGCCGCCAATTGCACAGATTCAGAGATCCCGAACTAGTTGGATCGCTGACTCACAATGGTTTGTTGTTTGGGCATGAGTGCTGGTGGACGAGCTGGCAGCTGTTGAGCCGTTCTTGGGTGGAGCGCGTCGAGACGCGTCCCGCGTAAAGTGGTTTCCTTTTTGGGCGCACGAGCACTTGCAAGTTGAATCTCGAGACGAGACGGAGATGCCATTCCATCGAATGTTGTTACTTTTGGCGATAGGACTGGTTATTTGAACAGCAAAAACTATAAGTTTCCAATTTCTCACGTTTAAACATCTAATGCTACACAACTTACAATATACCGGCCGCATCATCGATCGCTCATTTGCTCGAGCGTAAGGGCCATGCTGCAACCTAAAGAGTCGCTTGAGGCCGTTGGCTGGATAACTAAATAATAGTTTGCATGCCTTCTGAATGAGCTTTTCGGTTCTATATATACACACATGATCATTTCCTTCTTTGTAGATACTGAGTCTTCCTGCCGAAATGTGCACATGTTGCAGGATGCGGCTGCTTGCACGTAGCGAATTCGCAGAGTCACTTAAATTAGAGAAGGCTATGATCACCCCTACACAGAGCATTCAACAAAGCTATCGAAAACGTGGCTGTATTTCCTTTCGATCTAAACGCTTTGTAGGACTGCTACAGTTGCTTTCGTCATATTTACAGTCGCAAGGTATATTGAAGTCGCTGAACAATAGCTTCTACGCTTCCTACCCTGTAGCTCCAAGATCAATAATAGACCTAACTGACAGCTAATCCGGGTTCCTCGTGCGCATGATTTTTTACGATTCGCGTAACTGTCAGAGGACTCTAGATCATACACGCGGGCCTCTCAAAAATTCTCTTAGAGCCCCACGAGGCTTTTGGCGCCGTCGTAAGCCTACGCCTCCGCACAACTTGACCACGTATGAGTTGACGCAATGGGTAACTAACGGGTAGCGCAGCCGAGGTGCGAACTGAATGGTTCCTCACAATGCACTCTTTTATAAATGGCTGCCTACGAGGCTACAAGATGAGCGATCTTCAGTCATAAATCATTGTTCGCCCGAATTGTACCCAAGCTCTTAGAAGCTTCACTCATTCACCTAGCGCCACTTCCGCACTGACAACGAAATGGCCATTCTCGACCAGCTCGAAACACTCCTTCTCGCAAACCACCCACAACACAATAATGTTGCGGAATGCTTGGCAGAGCTTGGAGCCCCGTCCATGTCAATCGCCGTGATGGAGAATGGTCAACTTTCGGCCAAATGTTACTCAGTCGCAGGCGACAATGTCGAAACGGCATTCCAGGCCTGCAGCATTTCCAAGGCAGCAAACGCAGTTGCCACCATGAAGCTGATTGATGAAGGCCGCCTCGCCCTGAACGGAACACTGCTCGAGCTTCTGCCTCAAGAGTATCTCGACATCATACTGGACGGGTCGCCGCCAAGTCAGCGATCGCTCATTAAGAGCATCACGGTTAAGCAACTCCTAAGCCATACCGGTGGCCTGGCGCCGGGCGGCTTCCCCGGCTATTCTTCTTCTGCGGCCGTTCCGACTATGCATGAGATTGTTGCTGGCAAAAAGCCAGCAAATACCACTCGCTTCCGTCTGGTTTCACTGCCAGGCCACAAATTTGAATACTCTGGCGCAGGATCCACGTTGCTCCAGCTCATCCTCGAGGCCGTCACAGGCAAAGAATACAGAGACCTTGTGCGGGAACTCGTTCTGGCGCCACTCAACATGACCCGTTCTTTCTATAATTCACGAAAGGAAGAAGACAAGAACATTGCCAGAACATACCGCACTGGCTTTACGGAATGCGACGCTAATCACCACTATTTCCCCGAACTTGCTGCGGCGGGCCTGTGGACCACGCCAACTGATTTGCTAAAGCTCATCAGAGATGTACAAAAGTCAATTTCTGGAGAAGGCGGACTATTGAAACAGGAAACTGCAACGGAAATGCTGGAGGAGATCGACGGTGGATTCTCCCTGGGCTGGCAAAGCAGGAAAAGCAACCCGGCCGTGTTTGGTCACAGCGGCTCTAACGAGCCAGGTTTCAGGTCGCTATCTATGGGATTTTTGGATCAAAAGAACAATAATGCGCTCTCAAAGTCTGGCATTGTAGTCATGACAAATGCTGATACGGGGGATTTGCTACGGGCGCAGTGCATGCAGGCAATTAGCGCCCTCAAAGGCTGGCCGTTTCCGGACCATGAGGCTAGAGCGCAGCGACTGGGAAGACCAGCTTTCGAGAGCGGTGGTAGTTGGAAAGCGTGGAGCGGAGAGTGGAAGAATAGTAGTGGTCGTTCCTTTCTCGTCAAAGAGGGCGCTGATGGTTTGCCCGTGTTAGTCTACAATGGGTTGGGTGAGGTTGTGCTCTTGCCGGCTGTAGATGGCCGGCATGGAGACGATGGTGGCTTTGTCGACTTTGTCCTACAAGGGCTGCCTTTACTTTCTATGGCGTTGGAAGAGGGCGGCGGCTCGATCAAGCTTCAAAGGCTGCGCGGCGAATCAGAGGAGCTGGAGAGAGTATAGATACGTGAAACGGACATGACGCAGCTCCGACGTTGATCTTTTCATTGTTGGCCAATTCGTGATATATTTGCTGTGTGAGCTCTCGTTGGCGATTACGATCCTCGGCGGGAAAATGGTGCATCACGTTCTGTCTTCGTCTAACGTTGAGCCACAACTATGCGATGATTTTTGAGCTTGAGTATTGGAGGGTGAGACCGGGGCAGAAGTTGAGTCTCTGGTCAGTATCGAGAGTGATTGTGGCGATGATAGTTCATACATAAAGCTAAACAACTAATTTAGATAAATGATAATTCGAGAAGTGCGGACAGAGGGCGGCGCAATAGCCAGAGCAAGCCAGGATTGGAGAACGACTTCACACCTTACTAATCTAGTTAGCATAGGGCTTATAGTACAAAATTGTCTAAAAACAAAGAAGGAAACATGCTATCCTGCTCCTTTAAACATCATCCAGAACATGATTTGATAAATTGGGATTACACAACACCATGGCCAAACAATTCATGGTCACGATGAGCGACGGTGCCAAAGTACTGGTGCGATTGCTTGGTGAGAGCGCGGACAGCAGCAAGCCTCTCCTCATTGCACTACATGGAGCTCCCGGACTATCAAGCCATATTGAACACGAAAACTCATTCGGTTTCCTGGCCAGTCGTTTCCGCGTTTTGGTATACGATGCGCGGGGCAGTGGTGAAAGCGACCTGAAAGCGCCATTTACAGACGAGCGCTGGATTGCCGATCTTGACGAAATCCGGTGAGTGTAGTCACGATATTGCCGAATTGCATCTATGATTACTAACAAGTAGTCCTTGTATCTAGACAATGGGCAGGTGAAGAGAGATTCATCCTTGCTGGAGGCTCATACGGCGGTTTCGTGGCGTTGGGGTACACCCTCGCCCACCCCAGCCGCGTCTCGGCCCTCATTCTGCGCGATACCTGGGCATACGGCTTCCGCGGCACCCTTCGTGCCCTGAATAATGTCGCGAGATCGTCAGAAATCACGACCGACTCAGCCCAGCAGGTGCGCATCTGGTCGGGCAGCCTGCGGGACAACCGCGACCTCGAGACGGGCCTGGCCGACATTCTGCCCATTTACACTGCCAAGAAGCCGCAGGATGCCGTACCCGCGGCAGACGACCAGAGCTTCGAAAACGCCAAGAAGCACTATCATTACGAGACACACAATGCGGCATTCAGCTACAGTGTGCCGCGGTTCGATGTTCGCGCTCGACTTTATGAGATCAAAGTGCCGACACTCGTTGTCGTGGGCAGGCACGATCCTATTGCGCCAGTGGACGACTCACAGGAGATTCATGACGGTATTGATGGTAGCGTCCTGGCCATTTTTGAGAACTCCGGCCACAGCCCACCATCTGAAGAGCCAGAACTTTTCCAAGAGACATTGTGGGAGTTTTTGAACAGGATTTAAGCATACAGTCTGCTGCGCGATTGCGATATATTCGTTCATAGTCATTATTCGTCCTGATCTGTAGCTCGCACAACGCCTTGTCCTTCAACTCCCTCTCTCACAGTGATCTTTCCCGCGCACCTAAATAAACACGATGGTATATAGCCCTGACGACGAAGGGAATAATGAAAATGAGCCATTGAGCTGTCTGAGTTGTTTCAAATGTAGACGTTCCGGCTTCCACTCGGCCTGCGACCGCGCGACCTGGTCTCTTGTCGCACAACCACTGGCGGTGGAGGAATAGTCACGCTTGACGAGCGCGAGCGTCGGCTGCTGCGCGGTCTCCGGTGGTGGTGATGGCGATGATGGTGCTTCGGCTCGTGGCGACCGTACCACGGATCTATTTCTGGGGTGGGCGAGGGGCCGCCGAGGTTGAAGCACGAGCGGACGATCCAGATGAGGAGGAGGACACCGACAACAGATCCAATGACAATCCCTGCGATGGCGCCGCCAGTCAGGTTTGCCGCGCCTCCACGGCTGCCGGGTGTGCTGGTGACGGTGACGGTGACGGTGCTGGTCGCGACCGAGGCGGCTTGTCGGGCGTGGAGCGGAACGGTCCGTGATGGCGGCAGATACGGAGCCATGGTGGCGGGAAAACACTGTCTTTGTTTGTCCAGTCCGAGATTGAAAACGCAGGGAAAACCTTGTTTCTTTTCGGCCAGGGTTAAGTATTTATATTCCTCATGGCGAGTTCTGCTGCGAACTGTTCGCCTGCATTACATCACGACAGGATTTTGCCCCAATGAAAATGAGCCCCCCAACCACCGGCATGAAGATCGAAAGTGGATTGAAGTCTACGAGTGGCTTTTGCTATAATTGCCGTCGGAGTGTTCTTGATTTTGAATGACGGCATCTGTGCGTATGCGAAAGCTGAAACTTGTGCATCTTTTGCCACTGTCTGGCAAATAGCCATGCTGGGCGATCTGCGCCACCTAGCGTCAAGAACTTATGAGGGCACACTGACGTAGAAGCAGAGATGGCCAATTGGCTTTGATGCTCATTTTTAATTGCGAATCTCAAGCATATGTGTAAGCTAGAAAGTTGTACATTCATCTCATTAGTCCGTCCAGCTCAGCAGGCCCTTCTTTGTCAGCTCCAGCTCATCATCCACCTTCCTCCACACACGCAGTCTCGCATCAGGATCCTGCGCATGAGGCATGTTCTTGGCTTCCCAGATGCGGTTAAAGTAACGACCGCCGCCTTTGCCACCGGCCTCGCCCACGCCTTGGATCTGCGGATCGGGGCCCGCGTCCGTGCTGGTCGCCGCGTGCGTGATGCAGTACGACCCTTGCTTGGTGTTGATGGCGAAGAGGCTCGCAAAGAACTGCAGGACGAAGCTGAGGACGACGCTGACCCAGCCGAGGAAGCCGTCGCCGGCCTTGAAGGACCAGATGCCGCTGTTGACGTAGCCCGGGTGGACGCCGTTGATGGTGATGTGGCGGTACTTTTCCGTGCGCAGCAGGCGCGTATGCATCTCGGTCAGCCAGCACTGAAAGTACAGCTTGTTGTTGTTGTACATTTGCACGCCCTTGCAGCCCGCGCCGTTGAAGTTGTCGAGGTCGTACACGCCAATGTACGTCATGCACGACGTCGTGCACACCACGCGCGGCGCCTCGGCGCGCGCGAGCGACGGCAGCAGACGCAGCGTGAGCAGGACGTGGGACAGAAAGTTGACCTGGTGCACCAGCTCGAAGCCGTCCTCGGTGCGGATGTGCTTGGTGAGGCCGCCCGGGTTGGTGCCCATGCCGGCATTGTTGCAGAGGACGTCGAGCGGGCGGCCCGTGTCGAGCCAGCGCTGGGCAAAGGCGTCGATGCTCTGCAGCTTGCCCATGTCAATCTCCCACCACTCGACCGTGCTCTTGTCGTGGCCCGCGGCGCGCGCGAGCGCCTTGCAGTGGTCCGCGACGGCGCCCGGGTGCTTCTCGGCCGGCGTCACGCGGCACGCCAGCACGAGGTTGGCGCCGCACTGCGCAAAGTGCAGCGCCGCCTGCTCGCCGATGCCGCTGTTGGCGCCGGAGATGACGATCCATTTGCCGCTCAGGTTCTTGCGCGGAACGTCCTGCTCGGTGAGCGTCTTGCTGATGGTGCCCTCCCAGAAGCACTTGTACCGGCGCCAGAGCCAGGTCGGCTCCGTAAAGGACAGGGGCGCGTCGTACGCAATGTTTTGGTAGGGTGATTGCACCATGTCTGCGGAGAGGTAGAATGTGTGTGTAGATGAGGAGGAGTGACGGCTGTGCTCGGGTTCTCGGTCGCAAAGGGTGGTGAGGTGAGTTTCTTTATAAAGAACGGATCTCGGGCAAACTTTCAGTGACGGTCCCCGCGCCCAACCTCCGGGGGAAGCGGCGCTCAGACGGGGCAGAGTCCCGAGGAAGCGCTCGGCGCGCCACGGTCGCCAGGCCTCGGCCAGTAACAGCGGGGTAAAAAGGCAGTTTAGCACGTTAGAATTGGCTTTTTGCAGGGACTTGAGTCTTCACATGGGCAGGCGCCGCCCGTTGATCGATTACCCCAGAGTCAACAGGTAACTACAACTCGCGTCACCGCATTCGGTTGGCTCTGTCGGGTTGATGACGCAGCGTACCTTGACGCAGAATATTCATGCTCACACTCGTGCTACAGTTGCCAGCTCACGCTACCAACAACGGCCGTTGACGAGATTACTACTGGAACCTGCGCATTGATCAGGTAACGGTGCGGCTGCTAAAAAGCGTTGAGAACTTACCACGTCCGGGTAAATGAATGACTCCCATCTCCCGGTTTTGGACCAGGAACTTGAATTTCTATTCCAGAAGCCAGATTCCACTGTTTACTGAAATGTGCGCTCAAATTTACACTGCTCCGTAGCTTCTGGCGCGCCCGGAAAACAGTACACACTAACAAGCCACGCGCGCCGCCTGTACTTTCCTGCTTGAGCCATAATACAGCTTCTCAAACTTGCACAGCGGCAGTGATGCGGAGTCATTCCCGGCCCCCTCTCTGCCTTGCTACGGAAGGCGGATTGCCTGCAACTATCGAGTTCCAACAGCATGGATCAACAAGGCGAGTGTGTAATCGACTGAGAACCCATCGAGAGTGGCGTGCGACAGCGCCAACGCGTTGATGAATGCCATTCCATGGTCATGAAGCTCTACTATAAGGGGCATAAGAATTTCTACACTGCAATACCCTGCGAGCCATCAATCGTCAACTTTCACACGACAGTAATATACGAAACAAGGACGAAATTGTCCGAAGTGGATTCCTTTTGTTCTAGATGTCATGTTTGTCGAGGCTATCGGCGTAATTGGATGAGCCTCCCTAATAAGCGGAACATCTCCATCGGCCAACTTGTCAACCTCCGTGGTCTGGCTGGGAACGGGCGCCATTGCACCGAAGTACTGGAAGAATTGGCCAGCTACAAGAAGACGACATACTTTCTGCCGGCTTTCTACCCGTCGGAGCCCTACTAGACCTATTGTCTATCATACATTCAACTAATTCGCTGACCCTGCGCAATTTGGCGTCAAATACAGCTATCAGCCAACTATGGCGGCAGCAACAGCAGCTATTAAAGTGGCTGAGCAACCCGATTGGGTAAATTTTCAGCGCGAGGTTTCTTGCGTAAATCATTTCTTGAGTCTTTAGACCGCGGATACGACGTCAACGAGCAGCCGTTATTTTTTCTTTTTCTTTGGAGATTATAGACAGTCTGAAGGAGAGCCAGTTCTATACGGAGAGCTAGGCTCAACTCAGCAACAACTGTTGCCAAGCATCTTCTAAGTTGAAGGACGGCCGCCAAATTCAGGACGAAGGGAGGCCTAATTCGTTAAGGCAAGTTTGCAAACTGCCAGCTAAGCAGAGGAAAGACCACGCGAAACCCCCTGAGTGGCGGCGCGCCCAGCGGTGGGGAGCTAAGATGTTCTGGGCACAAAGATCGAGATCGCCGATGCACAGACAACCGTCCTTTCGTTATTAGTTAGGTCAAGGCCGTCACTACTAGCCTGTCACATCTGCCAACTGTGTGGGCTACGAATATTGGGCCTAATTTGCACACCAAATGAAACTAAATCGTAGTGAGCTATAGCGTTACTTCAACGTTGGCAAAGGATAATTTAGTGTAAACGGTCTTTACTAGAAATAATAACCCAAACATCGTTCTAAATGAGATACAAGGAATAGAGATTGATTTTATGATAGGCATACAAGTGGCGGAGCACGCGTACACCGTGTGCTTATAGCGTGACACTTTGTGGCAGCAAGCGGGACCTAAATCATCTCGTGGTAGCAACGGACGTTCTAGAACACGGCCCAGGTAGCGCCATGTTTTCCTCGACGGATATGTGGGCGATTGTTCGCGCAATCCTACCCAGTACAAAACTCTAACCCTTCTCGCGAGCTGCCCGATTGAGGCGCTTCGACATCTGCAAATTGTGTGCGGTGCCGCCGCCGGCGATGTAGAGACCAGGTATGAAGCGCCTAGATTCGGTTCCCAACGGCCGCCCGCGACATGCCGACAATGCCTCAGCCCTCAATGGCTATACCATAACGCAACTTCTCGAGTGCGACCCTCGCCCGACCCTCGTCATCGCCTTGAAAACGACCGCGCCCAACGACGATGGTGCCTCGACCTTGCGCACCAGTACATACTATGCCAATGACAGCCTTCTCCAGCTGGGACCCCTGCATCAACAATTAACGGCTCTCTTCGACTCCCGCGATGCCATACAACCCGATTTCGACTCTGCAGAGTTTGTGACTTGGGCCGTTCGGCGCGGGAATTCTGCCACACCGTCGAAACCTTCAGCTGCCACGCAGCGCTTTGCCGGCTACCAGTGGACTCGCGTGCAGCTGGGCCAGGCATTCTGCATCCTTAGCGCCGACGGCACAGTCGACGATGCTGGCGACGATAACGTCGACCCGCTCCCCAAGCCCAGAAGGCGGTCCCATGAGGCGAGCACGTCCACGCCCAGGCTTCGCCGTGGGTCGTCTGCTGTGCGCAGAACGTCTTCCTCTGGTTGCCCAGATCATGGCAGGCAGATGTCGCGGACTAAATCAGCTGACGATCTCACCACGCCCGTGCTGTGGCTTCCTGGCGGCAACATGCGCGTCGACTGGGGCGTCAACTGGACAGAGATGCCGCTGACAGATGCCACGTCCAATCACGTCTGGCTTCTCAGGCAGATAGACTGGTCTGCGTCGCCCCTAGGCTCCGTGGAAAGCTGGCACTGGGATCTACGCGCTGCCTCCGACATGCTCATCAGAACCCCTTATCCGGCCGCAATCTATTGGGGTCCAGAATTTGTCACCATCTATAACGAGCCGTACGTTGACCTGGCCGGCGACAAGCACCCCGAGCTGCTTGGAACACCCTACTCTCAGGGCTGGGCCGAGATTTGGCATCTTATCAAACCCATCATGATGGCTGCTTGGGATGGCGCCGAGTCCACCATGAAGCATAATGATCGCCTCTTCATACTCCGGGGAGGCTTCCTCGAGGAGACGTTTTTCTCGTGGTCGCTGGTCCCTCTGTTGGGCTCCAACGGTCAAGTGGCCGGCGTCTTCAACGCCGCCTTCGAAACGACGCAACAAGTTGTCAATGAGAGGCGCCTGCAAACGCTACAGGAAATCGGAGCACACACGGCCACGGCCAAGACGCTGAGCGAGTTTTGGGTTCTGGCACTTCAAGGCATGACCAAGAATGAGGCCGACTTTCCCTTTTGTCTTCTCTACTCAAATACCGAGGATAGCAGTGACGGCTCATCTTACCAGTCGAACTCCACGCTGGCTGCACCCTTTTTCACTCTTCAAGGCAGCCTCGGCGTCCCAGAGGGCCACCCGTCAGCCCCTGCGGATATGGATGCTGCTGGCTTTGAGGGTTTTGCTCCCTACATGCGGCAATCTGTAGCCAGCAACGGCAATCCCATCGTTCTTTCCAACTCCGACGGTACACTACCGGCGCATCTCATTGAAGGGCTCCAGTGGCTGGGATTCGGTGAGCCTAGCAGGACTGTGGTTGTCTTTGCCGTCACTCCAATGACGCCGAAGTCTCAACACTACGACTATCCACAATCACGAGGCTTCATCGTCCTTGGTGTAAACCCAAGGCGGCCGTACGACTCTGCTTATGAACTTTTTATCCAGTTACTGATGAGACAGCTGGGCACCTCACTCGCATCCGTCCTGCTTTTTGAGGACCAAGTGAAGCGCAGTGAACGGGAGGCTCGACTGGCCGCTCTTGATCGTCAACAGCTGTCCTTGCAGCTACGTCAACGTACACAGGAGGCCGTCGAGAGCGAGTTGAAGTTTGCTCGTATGGCCGAGTATGCGCCTGTTGGCATTTTTATTGCTAATTCCCAAGGCAACCTCACTTTCTGCAACGGCATGTGGTGGAAGCTATCACGCCAAGCCCGCATCAGCGGAGCAGAGGATGAATGGATGGAAAACATTGTGCAGGCTGACAAACCTGTGGTGGCGAAAGCCTGGGATGAGCTACTGACGCAGAAGATAACCATTTCTGCCGAGTTCCGCTTCAGATCACCTGTCAGAGACGAGTCTGTCGATATCTGGGTCCTTATGAGCGTCTTCCCCGAGAAAGACCACGAAGGCAACATTCGAACCATCTTTGGCTGCGTCACTGATATTTCGGCTCAAAAGGAAGCGGAAAACATCCAGAGCAAGCGTCGTGAAGAAGCTTTGGAGCTCAAGCGTCAACAGGAAAACTTTATTGACATTACCAGCCACGAGATGCGAAATCCGCTATCGGCTATCTTGCAGTGTGCGGATCAGATAGTCAAGACGGCGACCAATTTTGCCGAGTATGATGAAATAGGCAAGGTCAGAGATTTGCTTCACGATAACGCGGACGCGGCCAAAACCATCAATCTCTGTGCGAGCCACCAGAAGCGAATAGTGGACGATATCTTGACGCTCTCCAAGCTCGACTCGAAGCTCATGACTGTCAACCCCGTCTCAGTCCAACCTGTAGAGGTCGTCAAGCGCGTTCTGACAATGTTTGAGCCGGAAACCAACGCCGACGACATTAAAATGAGTTTGTCAATTGATGAGAGCTACTCTCGTCATGGCATAGATACCGTCAGTCTTGACCCGTCGAGGCTCCAACAAGTGCTCATAAACCTCATGACGAACGCGATCAAATTCACCAAGGGATGTGCTCGACGAACCATTCGTGTCACAGTCGGCGCCGGGCACGACGGCCAAGGCTTGCTCTCGGCTGAGCATTCTTACCTTCCAGCAAAGGTCGTTGACTCCAGCGACACCGAAGAGGCGCGTCTCGAGGACCAACAGAAAGATGGTGATGATTCGGTGTGCCTTTACTTTACGGTGCAGGATAGTGGGCCTGGGCTTGATGACGAGGACCTCAAGGTGCTTTTCCAACGTTTCCAGCAGGCCTCGCCTCGTACTCATGTTCAGTACGGAGGCTCTGGGCTTGGCTTATTCATATCTCGACTGTTGGTTGACATGATGGGGGGAGAGATAGGCGTCTGCTCTGACAATGGTAGTGGTAGCCGCTTCTTCTTCTACATCAAGTGCCGAAAGCTTGTGCCCGAAAGCACCAGTCCCGCTAGAGCGTCGAAGCCAGAACCCTCTATTCAACCGCACCAGGGCTCGCAAAGTACCGTGTCAGACTCTGCCGCTAGCGCCGCCTTGTACAGCATTCTCGTCGTCGAAGACAACCTGATCAACCAGCGAGTGCTGAAACGCCAACTTCTCAACGCCGGGCACATTGTGCACACGGCGAACCATGGGAAACAGGCTCTAGAAGTTCTAGAAAAGTCTAGCGCATGGCATGGGAATGAGGAGAACGGCACGGCTCTGTCTGTGATTCTCATGGACATTGAGATGCCAGTCATGGATGGCCTGACATGCTCCCGCAGGATCCGAGAGCTGGAAGCCAAGAGAGTGATTACCAGGCATCTGCCCATCATTGCTGTCACAGCCTATGCACGGCCGGAGCAAATCGAAAATGCAAAGGTCGCGGGTGTGGTGAGTTTTGATCCCACAAATCTACAAGCGACGCTTGTATACTGACGTTTCAATAGGATGATGTGATGCCCAAGCCCTTTCGTATTGTTGAGCTGGTGCCAAAGATTACGGAACTAGTACATAGATTCAAAACTGACGAATGAGCTGCCTAGCTTGGCGGCTCTTTATCTCTTCGACAACCTTCTGCTATCCATTGGCTGGAAAGTTCTTCCCTCAAGATACAAAACTTTTCCCGACAAATACATCGCTGTGGTCCTCCCATGGCAAAGCTACCGAAATGAGCGCGATAAGTTGCTGAAAAGTATCTCTCGTTCGATGCATGAGCCGGTTCGCCCGCCTGCCTGCGCTTGCCTATTGCGAAGTGGTGTGGCGTGGAAAGCAACGCCTGATAGGCTCCATCCGCGCCGGGAACCTCTGAGCCGAGACAATAATTTTCGTGTCGGGGGTCCAAGTCTGATCGTCGATGGGGGTTTTCCACAAACCATGGCAAGGAACTGGTAGGGAAATGGGCACTACTTATTATCGAGCTGTTACACCTCTCGGCCCAACAGCATCGGGGGATTGTCTGGCTCGCCGCTCTCACACATGCCAGTCACTCGACAGAGCGGGTTCTTTTGGGCTAAATGAATATTGAGCGAAAGCACAACATGGCGGTTGGCGAAAGCGCGCGAAAGCGAATGCGGAGGACTTACTCGTTCGGCCAAGGTGCTGAGACATCTGAGGAGGAAACGGAAGAGACACTTTCGTCACTTACGCGAGCGATCGCTGCAAACGGCTCAGAACAGGAGCGAACAAGACACATTCAAAGGCTGTGCTCCTTGCCAGTGGCGGGACGCAGATCGGAATAGATGTCATTATGTTGGGCGCTGGACGATGCGGACAGGCGTTTTCAGATCAACAAGTGACAAGACCTTTACGATTACAAGTGTTGGAGGATTTGTTCAATTTAACGTAAAGATCGTGTTACAAAGAGAAAGACTTTAATACACGAGGAAAAGTCCACAAAATTTATCATTGATACAATTCGTGAGTACAAATACCAGCGTTGGTTAACTAGGTTACAGTGCTAGCAAATGCTCCCGTGTAGCAAGTCGTGCATGTGTCTATTAAAGACAGTTTGCAGCAACCTAAACAAGTCTTGGGCAGAAGTCGCGTTTTCCATGTGGGAAAAATGCGTCACTGGTCACAGTTTATCATGCATATTTAGTTTTGACGCATAGTAAAGGAAAGGGCCAATGCGATCCTCCTCCCCACCCGGCGATGACACAGCCAGACAGAGTAAGTCTCAGTCAACGCAACCAGTCACAAAACAGCACACCAAGGTAGCACTCGGTAGCCTGCGCTTCGCTAGCAATAGACTATCAAGGTCAAATAATCTTATTAAGCATGAGAAGTAACGCCCACCCGACTCATGTTCGACAGCTAAGGTAGCTTGCTTGCCCCGATTTAATACTCATCACACCAGGTACTCACATCCAAAGTGCCAAGGTTGTCCCGCGCGTCTTGAACTCCACTCGCAAAGTATATGCCAAGTAAGGGGACGCGTACGATTTTACTATCAACTAGTGCGCAAATTCTCTCTTTCACCTGGCATTTCCCAAATCAACTGAACTAGCCACTCCCATACGGGTAATCTCATACAACTCATCCGTACGAGGTAAAATGCCACGCACAAAAGGAAGCATTTTCACATTCAACATCGGGACCTCTAAGCGGACGCAATAATGTGTCTCCCCAACTTGCTGTTCAGGCGGGCGAGCAGACGCGAGGACGATCCAATATCACCACCACTGACTTTCACGGGCCGCAGAACGCCCAAAGCGACCGCACGGCTTCGAAACAGTAAATTCTCCCCGAACAGCAGCGCCCGAGAGGCATCTTCTGTGACACCAGCAGGTGTAAACGGCTGTGGGGCAACGGCGCACGCAGAGTCCCCGTCAGATCCCGACGGGCAGAATGGAGGCATCTACGGTGGTATCCAAAGCGTAGTGTACGCGGGCGTTGCTGGAGGAGCAAATGGAGGTGTCTCAGGCGGGGTTTATGGTGGCGTGTATGGAACAGCAAACGGACCGGGGATCGATCCTGCGCATTGAGACAGTTACGATACTCAATATTGGTGTTTACAATTTATTAGGCCTAATAGGCCGGATACGGAGCGGAATGATGTGATCCTGTATCAATATAAGCATATGAGTATGCTGTTGTTAGCGCGTTTTTGACATTTTGGATCAGTTGGCATATAGAAGAGAAAAGTTACTACTATTCTAACTACTACTACCTATCTATATGCCTACGCTTTGACAGACAGTCACAACGTAGGAGCCCGAACAAAGATAGGCAAGCCATAGTTACACAACCGATCTATCACTTGCGCCAAAAGCACTATGGCTGTTGATACGGCTATTCACTTCTAGAACTGCTCACACTTCTCAATTGTCCCGCCGCTGATCGGGCGCTCTATGCCGACTTTGTCCCGCCGATGGTGATCTTGACCCATCTAGATTAGCTTGCCCTCGGACCATCGCGTTCCCGGCGTCCCTTGCGGTGCTTCAATTGCAGTCGCCCAACAATAAGTGGTCGGAAAAAGCGGCAGCTTGACCGGCTTGACCGGGGAGAGCCTCTGGAGACACCGACAACACTAAAATTACACCGTAGGTTATTGTGTATCTCCATGTCAGACATGGCCCGTCCAAGACAGCGTTGCACGCGTGCTACCGCCCCCAAGCTATAAAGGGGTCTGTTTCACGAGTCCTGCATCGACTGTGCCTTTGTGCAACCGAATCTTTTTCTACAGCTTGAAACCATCGCGGCGAATGACATTGCAGCGCAGCTAATGATGCATTTCCACTTCTCATTCCCTGTTGCGCTTGCGGCCTGGTCGTCGGTCACAAACGCTCAGGCTGGCCCTAACACGCTGGCTGTCAACAATCCGGCAAACAGAACGACGTCTTTCAACAGCACGTACTGCATACTTCCGGTCCCCAAAACCGTCATTGAGAAGATTACCAAGGGGTACAAGCCGCTCGATGTGCCGACGGATATCCTGCCCGGTTTTCCCGAGGGCATGCACCCCTTGATCGTCGAAGGTGGCTACCAAGAGGACATTCGCATGACCGCCTTGAATCTGGTTCCTCTTCAGATCCCCTCTCTCATGCAGGGCGCCATCCTTGTTCCCTTTGCCGATGTGAGCAAAGACGGCAAGACTCCATTCAACGCGCCAGTCAACTACTACATCGGGGGCACCAACGGCGACGATCTGGCAGCGCTGGTGCCGGCCATTGTTGGGGCCGTCCCGCTGTTTGAGGGAACGGTCATCGCGCCGGCGCAGGTAGTGCCCGATACCGCTGCCGTGCAGAGCTTGCCCGGTGGCTTGTACAGCTTTCAAGTAAAGCCATTCATTCTGCCGAATCCCCTCTCGGGCCCCGGGATCGTCGGCGAAGCATTCGATCTCATCTACTCGCTCACGTCCACATCGCCGTACACGGCGCACACCTTTCACTCGCTGCTCAACAACCCGCAGCTCTTGGACAATGGGCTGTGCCAACGCCAATCGCTGTACTTTAACGAGACTTTTGCAAACGCGAAAATGGCAGTCGGCAACATTACTCTGTACAACCAGCCGCTGCTCAGCACACCGCCCAAGGAGATTGCTGGAACGTACACAAACGTGTACTGCTACCAGGCTAATGCGGAACTCGTCACTTCATACATCGGAGAGGATTGTCCCATCGCCGCCGCGAGATTCGACCCTGCGGCCAAAGAGTAGAGAGCTATGGTGGATGCAGTGATTGAGGAAAAGGGCAAGGCATAGCTGCGCAGGCGACATGCAAGATATCGATGCGGCAAGCGTAGAGGAATGGGTGTTAAGTAATGCATGCTGTAAGTACATTGATCGTACACTTTTCTGCCAGATTTTGTCAATATGCCAAACCATTTTCGTTCTCCTTGCCGGTCAGTGAGGATGCAGTGAGTGATCGGACCATTTGACGGGAGACGCACTAGACTCGTTGCCATTTTCAGGTTTTGCAACTGATCCAAGCACTTCCAAAAAAATTCCTTTCACACAATATTGACCATCTCTCCTGACGCCGAGAAATCAGTCTACGTCGCGTTATACGCCTTGCATAGCCCTCTCTCCGCACGTACTAGCTGTTCTACAGTCAGATTCGGCGGTTAGGTGAGCTGAGGCATAAACCTGAGGCATAATGCAGACGCACTTCTTTTGCAGCACCACACTCCCGTCGAGAAAGAACCCGAAGGGTTGACTAGCTGATCTGCTTGAGGAACCGGGCCGCGCTCAATTGTAAAGTCTATTTCAGGATGGTTGGGTGGACTCTCGATGCACAAATCAAAAATTGGCGTCGGAGCTGAGCTGAGCACTTCCCCCAATCTGCCACGAGAGAAACAAGGCTGATAATGATGTTCGACCAAAATTGCAGCTGACAACGCATCGCAACGCCATCACCCTCTGACCAGGGATTGTATTTCAGCCCCGAACCTGCGTTCTTCTCGCGGCGTTTCCAAAGCTCCACAAGGAGAGACTATAGCCCAGTGACGGATTGTCTTTTACCGCCGAGCTGAAGCCACCACGGCAATGTTTTAGGACATTGCCAACCAGAGGCAGCAAATTGCGTACCAAAGAATGCCAATCACAAAGCACATATTCTCAAACTTGACACTCATAAATCAGCAGGTCTGGGCCATAAACAGCGCTCGTTGCCCGAAGCGTGAATGAGAAACCCTCTGCCACTGAACAACTGCGTATCGTATAGCCAAATCGCAGGGCGACTACAGGCCAAACGAGAATACTGGTCGACGGGCCCCGATAGAGGCTTCTGTTCAAGTAGCCACAGTGAAGTAATTGTACTCTCCTATTTCTGTAACGCTTTCAGTCTGTGTCCCCGGAAATACGCCACATACTTCCCGTCACATCTACCCTTCAAATATCCCAAATGCTCATATTGCCGAGCTCTTCGACTTCATCTTATTCCGCGACATGACCAACTTCAACATCAATTGCACCCTGCCGCCAGAAAATCCGACAACATTCGTCGCCCCGAATGCTAGGGATACACTAGACATCGTCTGGGACTGCCTGAGCATCCTTCTCGCCGAGGTGTGATGAAGCACGATGGGTGGAACAATGTGGCCGTCCCGCCTTCTACACCCAGTTTCACGTTCATTCTCAACATCCCTCCGAAGCTCACGGAACCCAGGAGTTTGAGGGATGTTCTCCTATCCACGGCTAGCTATCCGCTGGATGAGAAAATTGAACTGGCCAAGAAACTTGTGAACTCGGTTCTGTTTCTCCACACTACGCATTTTGTGCACAAGAATATACGACCGGAAACAATTATTGCTTTTCGGAATGAACATTCCGCGATCGGAGCTCTCTTTCTTGTCGGCTTTGAGCAATTTCGCGTGGAGGGAGACCGTACCTATCGTGTAGGAGATGGAAAATGGGAGCACAATCTATGTACGAGCACTTTTCTCTCTTTTTTTCTTCCGGCCGCGAACGTTCGCTTTGACCATTTCTGCAGATAGACACCCAAGCCGACAAGGTACACACCCTGAAGTGGACTACGAGATGCGGCACGACATCTACAGTCTTGGTGTCGTGCTTTTGGAGATTGGCCTTTGGACGTCTTTGGTCATTTTCGATCATGATGAGAAGCCCTGTCTTTCTCGACCACATCCCATTCTCCAATCGCTCGTTGTCAGCGGTGCTCAGGACACACGGCAATGCGCATACGACAACAAGCAAACCCTTGAACTACTCGCTGCGAGGGAGCTCCCATCTCGGCTAGGAAAGCGATACACTAGAGCGGTGATGCAATGCCTACAATTTTTGGACCCTGAGCAGGATGTAGATGCCGTTGGAGCCGGTCTCTATCGGGAGACTGTGGCCCATGCGGATCAAGGTGACTTCACAGTTGGCGCGCGCTACATCGAGAATATCATAGAGGCGATGCAAACTATCATAGTGTAGATTAGTTTTTCTTTTTTCTTTTTAAGCTTGCAGACAAGCTGCGGCGGAGGACGAGCTCAAGAAAGTGGTACTTGGCTACTCTGGCGAGCAGCTATATGATAGCAGAGCTACGATGCTCAGAAGCCGTCATATACAGTCCAAATTTCAATCTTCTTGACCATACTGCGTGAATTGTTCAATTATCAAGGATTCTACAATGTGGCCAGACTTTGAGTCAACAACATCAACAATAGGCCCCACGATAAGCTCCAGAAATGGAGACTCACTAGCTACAGGCTCCGAGACAAGTCAGTTGACCCTCGTCAGCGAGGCTCAGCGTAGTCAAACAGGATCCCGACGCCCTCGATTTTGAGAACGATACAGCCATCTGTTTTATTCTCCGTTCCCAGAGTATATTTGCTATCCTAGGTTGAAGTGACCCTCAAGATGTAATGGGATCACTATGTTCCCAGGTAGTGTCGGAGCGACCACTGATTGCCTGCCCCCTTTCTGTTTGTACAGCAGACTGAGAAGCGAGAAATGACAAAATGAGGTCACGTAGCCGTCTCATTTACGTGTAGACTACTGGCAGCTCCGCGCAGGGGTGCTCGACTGATTTTGGCCTATTTGCCCGTCAATAAGCAGTTCTTTTGTGCTTAACTTACCTCTGGAGACTTGGACAAGGTGAGCAGCACCGTTTTATGCAGAGTTGTGTTAATCCTATCCTTTCAGCGGTGTATTGAAGCTTGGTAGCATATCTTGGGCAGGCAAGGCGATTTTATGCCAAAAAAATGATTCGTTCCTCTCAGCGCAGGTAAAGCGGATGTGGCTTGTCAAATGTCACGAGGGACGGGCTACTTTTAGCTTATGGATTGCCTCTGTCTAGATCAATCAAGCTACCAAAGGCTTGGCGGTCACGCCAGACCGGCGAGATGATCAGACGGTTGTCGGGACCGGGTGAGGACGTCATTTCTCAGAGATGACACATTAAAGGCTACAAAAATTGGTTGACTTGTCATTAGGCAGCCCGAGTATGTATGAGGAGGCGTTACGGAACCAGGCCGGGTGTGCAGGGAGTTTCTGCGAACAGTGTCGTCCCGTCGCCATTCGCGATTAGGTCTGGCATCGCCAGAACGATCAACAATCTGTCGAGCCTTCTCAGGTACACGTTCCGTGCGAGTAAGACAGACATCGCGGTTTCCTTCTAATCTGGTCAGGGTCGCCGTGGCTATGTTGATAGAGGATGTTGCCAATTCGCTCATTGTATTAGCTACCCTCTTTGGTGTAGCTCTGTCCTACCCGCCGACCGCTTCTCCTGACACCTCTTATTCGAGGCCAAATTCCACCTGTGACATAAAATCTGGCAACTCAGAGGCGTATTGGAGATCTATGTCTCCGCCCCCTTTTATTCTCAATCTTTCTTCTTCCCAGTCACAAAGCCGAGCCTAGTTAGAGCCGCCACAGCGGAACTACTTCTGTTAGTGCATGCTCCATATCTTCCAGAGACTCGCTCTCATACTTATCGAACTTCTGTGCCCATCGATCAAATACAAGCAGGGATATCATTATTCCGGCCCAGATGAGAGCTCCATGAGGATAAGACCCCTCGTACATGCCAAATAGAGTGCAGGCGACAGTGCCTCCCGTATATGCCGCCCCGTACGACTCAAACCCCGCCAGGAACCTGCGGCCCCAAACGATGCCGACTCGTGCCCAGATGAAGTTGTGGAGAATCTTGGCGCTGGCTCGATGCCATGCCGCCGATCCATGGTACCAGGCCATGCCAGAAGCCAGCAGACGCTGAAATGCCATGGCCTGGAATGCCACCCGCGCGAGAGGTTCCATGGTGTTGGGAAGGTGGCGCACCCTGGTTGCCATGTACAAGTTTGAGCCAAACCCTACCAAGCATAGAAAGAGGTCGATTTGTGTCGGAAGCGGGTCATGACCGAGCTGCCAGAGTTTCGAGTGAAAGATGACAACCTCCAAGAGTGATCCGAAGATGTGTAGGGAAAGAAGTGCGCGAGAAGATCTGCGCGACAGCGTCCAGTTCTTTCTGAATAATGCTCTGAAAATGTGCGGGGACCAGAATGCGAAGGCACAAACCGTCCAAATAAGTTCTAAGGAGATCTTTTGATCTGGCTGCGAAGGCACATCGACATCTCGAGCCGGAGTGAGAGTCGTGTTTCCGGTTACAGACGTCATTGTTTAACTAGGAATCTCCAACTTTCTTTCTGCGAGAGATTCGAGGATTGAGAGTATTGTTGCAGAGTCTACTTCAAGATTTCACTTTCCTTGTGGAAGGTCAAGAGATCTTATACCCGAATGATCGAGATGAGTGCGATACAATCAAGTGCTTCCTTGGCGGGGTTCAAGCCGTAGGGAGTGACGAGCCCGATCCCAGGCTTGCCGCTCAATCTACTGGTACTTGTCGCTCTACCTAGTGCTCTGCGCTTTTGGACCGTCCGTACGTACCCGCGTAACAGTGCTTGTGTGCGTTCATAGCTTAATATAAGACACAGACTTAGCGCGCCACTAATAAAACCCTCCGCGCAGGGTTTCTGCAAGTCTAGTCATCCTTTTCGATGCAACCCACGAAACATGCACGCGTCATTTCGCCCTGGCTTGCAGTTTACTCGGCACTTTCGTCCTTCCGCGGCCGATTTCGACGCGGCGGATCAGACTTGATTCCAACGCCTGACCAGCTGTACGAGGCGCGTGTATGGAAGTGCCCGTGTCACGGGCGGGTGGATCCGGACGCTAGAGAGCAGCTATTTAAGGGCGAGAATCCAGATAGATGCGCTGGGGAGGAACCAATAAAGTTACTATTGTGCCTTTAACAGCTATTATACAGCGTATTCGTGACTCTCGATCCCCTCACCTTGTTCGTGCCAGCCGCATTCCCCGATGCAGTAACAACAGTAGTAGCAACAACAGCAGCAGCAGTAATAACAGTAGCAGCAGTAACAATAGTAACAGCAATAATAGCAGTAGCAACAACAACAGCAGCAGCAGCAATAATAGTAGTAGCAATAAGAGTAGCAGTAGTAACAACAACAGCAGCAGCAACAACAACAGCAGTAGCAACAACAGTAGCAGTAGTAATAGCAGCAATAATACCACTATAAGCTCTAAAGTAGCACTCTTAAAGGCTCTTTAGTAGTAATTATAGTATACTATAATACCTGCCCTAAGGATATATCTCTACTTATATATTTAATGTTAGTATTTTTAGAGGAGAGAAAGTATACTATAATAAGAGCTGTTAGTAGGTATATTAGCCTAGTTTAGGCGTTCTACAAATTTTAAACTGGGTGATGTAAATTACAGGCCTCGTCGAGCACGAGGTCGACCCTCCGATACCAGAGATGATGCAACTCTTGCTTGCAGAGGCACACACAGCTAGCCTAATGCACCATCTCCGACCGAAGCCTGGGATGAATTGTGCAAGCGACCATTCGGGGACGTTCGATTACTATCAGACAGATGCAGACCAGCAAATCCGGGAACGTATTATGCGCACTGTCCAAAATTAATCCCGATCTCGAATTGCGGCTTGCTGTTGCCGCGAGACCCCAAGTAACGCTAGACTTTGACGCTCTCGTTTCCCAGGATAGTCCTCTGTTTATCGACAGCTTCACGTAAGCTGCATTCACTTTGCAGACGGCAGAAGACTTTGTCCATTTTCTCGCGATGCTTCGTGAAACAGCTCCGGCTCCAACAGCACTTTGCGGACCCTGCGGCTCAGGATTTGTCAAGCTTTGTTACTCGGCTAGCCAAAGCTCACAATGTCGACCTGAAGATGCGCCCAAGTCCCCAAGCCATGCCTATTCCTCTTTCCATCACCACTACTAGCGTTTTTATTCAACTCCTCACTTTGCATGTAATGTCTCTCAAGCACACTGTAGCCCCCGTTAGGCGGGTGTTCTCCCACCCGTCCCGCCAATGCGCAATCTCCGCATCGAAAGTATGCCAGCGACAAACGCTTGCGCGCAATGGATGCTCTTTTCCAGGTACACTGTTGACATCATGGACATGACCGAACGCGCTTTGGGTACCTCTGAGGGCCACGACTTGTTCCCAGGATTGCTCACCTCTAAACAAATTAAAGTAATGTACAGTGAGATGAATTCAAGGGTCGGAACTCCGCTTGGGTAATTTTCCATGCATCCGAGCGATATTAAAAAATTATATGCGCAGCTGGCAGGCGCGCTTCAACAAGTTGCAGAGGAGGGGCAGAGATTCTCAGCTATATTTACTTGGATACTTGTGAGGAACTAATGAAAAGAATATTTTACAAAAAGAAACATCAGTGCTCTCAGTTACTCCTCGCTTAGATAACCACGAACTTCATCATGGTATACTCTCTTTAGCTACCAACCGTCTTTTTCATGTTGCACCTCGGCATCGGCTGTATGTCCAAGTCTCGCACAAATATGCACTTCAGAAAGAGGCTCAACTGTCAAACCTCGGCGCGGCGGTGGCGAGCTACGCGAGCAATAAATGGCAGACGAAACAAGTGCTGGAATTGTTATATTTTCCAAAGTTTCAATATTAATACAAATCTCCCGTGGAGCCATAGAGATGCTCGCCTCGCTCGAGTATCTCAATCTCATCTCCAACACACACCACGAGTTTCTCTCGCCTCTTGCGCGCAGCTTCCAAGTCCCTGTCCTCTGGCACCGCATGCATCCCCAGGTAGCCCAGCGCCGCCTTGTTGCCATCCTCGACCGTGCGCTCTGCCACCAGCGTCGTCGTCGGCTGCGGGAGGCCCTTCTTCTTGCCCTCGGCCGGCCGCTGCGTCGAAAACGCGCCCTCGGCCGGGTCGACGTTTGGCATCGTGCATCGCGACGTGCGGCACACGACGGAGAGCGTGGTCGCCAGCTCGCTGTCCATTTCGTGCGTGCGCGGCGCCTTGGGCACGATGCGGCAGCGTTTCCAGGACTCCTCGTCGTAGGCGGCCGCGCCGGCGATCCAGAGATTCGCCCGGAAGCGCAGCGCATTCAGCGGCTGGTTCTCGCGGGGCAGCATCCGCGACACGGCCTGCACAGACGACACGCTGTTGATGTTGATGGGCTGCTGGTCGGTGTAGCCGTGGACCGCGCGGGAGCCAATGTTGGAGAGCGGCGCGAGGTTCCTGTCGGTTCGCGTCAGGGTGTCCGGGGTGCACTTGAACAGGGTCAGCGTGCGGCGCTCAGGGTAGCCGAGTAGCTTCTTCAGCTTGGGCAGCGCGGCGGCCACGGCCGTGATGCGCCCCATGTCGATGCCGTGCGCCTCGCGATAGTGTATCGTAAACGGCCTGGGCTTCAGTTGCGACTCGGGGAGGTACCGGATCGTAGGCGTCAATGGTACAATGAAAGAATACTGAGGCTTCGCATTCCACGACATTTGTTCGATGCAGGCTTGGAGGCGCCGCGTAACGCTTGCAGGATCCGGGTCCGGAAACGTGAGGCGCACGGCGCCGCCGGCGTGAACCAACAGGTCTCCGCTGCTGCTTTCTTCGTGCGGAAGCCACAGCTCGGTGTGAATTAATGACATTTTTGGCTTGGTGCGCTGGCTAATGAATTGCAGCGTACGCGCGTCGTCTGACTTTTTCTCGTCAGAGTCGACCGCAAAGGAAAAGCATCGGTCGTACTGCAGCCCGGCCTTTGTGACCGTGGCCCGGTCTACTTCGACCGGGCCGCACGATTTGACCGGGTGGATAAAAATGGCCTTGATGCGGACCGGTCCGCTCGGAGACGAGCCCTCTGATGCTGCATATCTCGCGTCATACTGATCGTCCATGTGCCCCCTCGACGGCTTGACGCGGCGCAGCTTCCGCAGTTGCCGCCACGTCGTGAAGCGCGGTGCCGTCCATAGCAAGCCAAGAACGATGGTTGCCAGAGATAGCGTCAAGGCAGTGGCTGCGTACTGAATGTTGACTGCCGCCAGGGCAGCTTTAGCGTGCTGAATCGCATATAGTAGCATCTTGCTATAATTGGCATTTCCATTGAAAAAGGCAAAAGGGTCGGGGGGCAGATATTGAAATAGACTCGCAGCGGAGGCCCGCCGGTAGGGTGGAGCTTGTCCGAGTCAAGTTCCCATAAGGTCGATAATATCCATCGAAATTGTCCATTTTAACCTGATTGCCCCCAAACTACTGGCTTGTGCGTGAACGCATACCGCACCGGACATCCGGAGACGCGGCATTTGATCGTCATGGGCCAAAGTTCGCCGAAAGTGGGTGCCTTTGGAATCCTTTGAGATGTGAATCATGCGAGATCCTGCAACCGACGTTTTTTCACGGTAATAATGCACATGATAGCCGCCACTAATAGTTGGTAGAAACAACAATGTCGGAGACGAGTCGGCAACGGTGGGACTAAGCACTGTCTAGTTCATTCTGTACGGAGTAGCCTGCTCTTCATTTCATTCCCATTCGGCGGTCGCCGAAGACATCTTCTACGAGGGGGTGTAAATGCACAATTAAAGGATATTTTTAAGCACTTTTCTGTCCCGCCGGTATTGCTCGCAGTTGCAGATGAGCCATGTACTGGATGCAACTATACTTTATTGCGCAAAGCATGTGTACGGTACACCTAGGGCATTCGTAGCCTTGCCTGCGAAAGCCCGCCAAGCCATCTCATCGCCCGCATGAACAAGAGATGCGCCCGTAAAATCATAGTGTTGTGTAAATTCTGCGTTGTATCGCTTCGTTAGCACTAGTGAGTCTTAGCACCTTCATCACAACACACCTGGGAAATAGGAAACATCGGTAGCAGAGCCATACGACGGTTCGGTGGGAACAATGGCAAAATTGTTGATCGGTGTCTCGACGTCCGGAGTCGCTCCGGAATTGCCCAAAATATGACGTACGGCCGCGGCAGCCTTTCGCGCCTCCCTCGACTGGCTGCATTGGCGGAGCCAGATAGCTAGCGACTTCTTCAGCGCGTCTTTGACGCTTGCCGTGTCCACTCCCTTAACTTGGTCGTCCTCGCTGTCAGTGTCATGATCCTTGGTCCGTTTTCTAGCGCTCTGCACATGAAAGCAGAGAACGCTTGTCGCAAGCAGGAACGGGTTGGTAAACGTGGAGGAAATTCTCCAGCGACTCTCGTAGAGCAAGCCGCCGGGCTGAATCTCGTCCTCCACCAGATGCTGCAGGGCGAGGAGCTCCATGGCAGCAACTAAGCAGGTGCTTCGTGAGTGCTGATACTGTTGATTGCATTGAGCCGGATCCAAGAATTTCTTGTGCAGGATGACCTTGAGTTGGAGTGTAATTATGTGCAGCCAAATGGTCAATAGTATGGTGACGGACGGTGCATTCAGAGCCGATGTAAGGCCTTTCCACCGCAGGCTGGATGGCAGAGATTCTCGGGAATTGCTAATTTCTTGATCAATCTCAACTATCTTGGTATAAGGACATTGCTGGAGGTCTGTTGCGATATCAACGACCTTTCTCCCGACCGAGACAAGTCGAAGCTTTGCCAGAACATAGAGGATCGGCGTCACCTCTGTCTCGGGTCTAGAATCGGGGAGTGCTGTAGTATCTTTGTCAAAGTCGTGGTCAAAGAGGTTTCGCGGCCGCGACGTTTCGACATGGCTCTGCCTCAAAACTCCAGGCAGCCCAAGTTGAGTGGAAATGCTAAAGTCGAGCTGGACAATCATGGCCCAGACTCGTCTCCGCATCTCGCCGGCAAACGGAGAGATTGACGGAAAATGCTTCGCATCTCGGTGATAGCCCATGTGCAGGGCAATCTGCACAAGGTTGGCGATGAGAACAGAGATTCCAATATCCATGTCCTTGAGATGAAAGCACTCTATAAAGGTGTACAGACAGAGGGTTTCCAGCACGTGAGGACCGCCTCGTGTGTACTGACCCAGATGAAGGCATTTTATGGCTTGGCATTTGTACTCTTCTGCAAGTGCCTCTTTTTCGTCAGCTTCCGATCGGCTGATGAATTGTCCGGTCCTTGCTTCTGTTGCCACGGGTTGAGCACTGGCTAGCGCCTGCTGATACTGTGTTGAAAGGGCCATAACACTGTATAGAAGCCCTACCCACACAATCGAAGTTTCTTCCGGTGTCTCCCAAAAGGCTTCGTACTATAGTCTTGATGAGCAAGTTTCTGATTCCTAGTGGCATCTGTCAGCAGACATGCCTGGGTGATACGTACCTCTCGAAGGAACTGTCCGCTATGCAGAACGCCTATCTTCCCCGTCAGTGCTACACTGGAATCGAATATTCGGCCAGATCTGTTCACCTGGTGCAACTTCTAACGTGTTGAAGAAGCAAGAAACCAACCTGTCCACCACGGGTCGAGGCGGCAGACCATTTAACATGGACGAGGGTGTATCGTTGATGCCAAAGCTGTAAAGTAGTTGCGGTCGCACTTTGCTTTCTGGTAATTGGTCTGGTCCTGGAAGAGATGATCTCGGCTCATCATCCTGACAGAGGTGATTTTTCAAGTCGGTGATACTGTCTAGTACAGCGACCCAGTGAGAGCCGCTGACATAGCTTATACCCTTTGCCCTATTTCTGAAGCTACCATAGTCAGAAGGGGATGCCGAGTTTGTTTGATGTGATGCTGTATCGACATTTGCATATGATTGTGGGCGCAACCGAAAACTTTCCGTCGTTCGCAATCTTGGCACGCGACTTGACGGCTTCTTCTCCAAGAGGAGAGACTCGGCTGTGGCGATCAGCACTAGACTGCGTCTTGTAAGGTTGTGGGAAATTAGACACCACGTTTACTTACATTTGCTCGAACTAGGTTGGTGCATAAGGCCCAAGACCAACGTCTCCAGCTTATTTATGCGCTCTTGCACCTCAGCGCCAGGAGCGCTTCCTACTTCGGCCGGAAATACAGTCGAGGGGGGCATATTGACGAAGGCACAGGAATGCCCAACCCCTCGGCTCGAGCAGTTGCTGCATGGATATTTGCGATCGCAGCGTATTCTTGCGAGACTTGTTAGCGATGGATGTGGTGGCTCGTTCAACGCCGTGAATTGGCAACTGCTTCGCAAACGGGAGCAATTCCTACACAGAGAGACCGGTTTCCACTTACTTGCGCTTTCTACATGCGTGACAACTAAGCTGCGGCTTATCCCGACGTCTTGAATACGGAGGCCGCGACCTTTCAGCCTCGTCCGCTTCCGGGACTGGACGAACCCTCGGCGACCGAGCCCGCTGCTTCGGCAAGGTCATCGTGCGCGCAGTGTTTGGGCCGGGTAACGCAGACTCCAAGTGCCGGACGGATGATGCGGTAAATAAATTTGCGAGTCGAGGCCGCGCCGATGAAAGGCGCGGAGTATCAGTGTTATATGTAGACGGACGGTGCGCCGGATCCGGTTCCAATTGGGGCGCCGATTTTGTTAGCTAGTGGTTAGCACCGCCCGATGCTCCGCGGATGGTGGCAGCCTCGTTTGAGGATCGGACGTCAGCGTCGGGCGACTTGCACTGATCGAGAACAAGTTTGCATCTTTTTTTTAGAGTGCCTCCGAGTATAGAACCCAGACTTTCTGCGGCAATGAGTCCGTCATCATGGAGGGGCAAGTCCTCCGGCTCACCGCGGAGATCTGCATCAACTCGCCATTCCTTCTCCAATTGGTCCCATATCCAGCGGCTATAGGAAAGCTATTACGAAGCTTTTTCAATTTTGTTCACACCTGTAAAAACCATTGATATTGACTCCATACGTGTCGCTATCTTTTGTGGCAAACCCTTACATAAAAGAGCGACTTCCGTATTTCTATCCTGTTGGGCAAATACTACAATATTTCGCATTCTGTCACTTTCTTTTGCTCGAAGTCCAAAAGTCATCAAAGTCTCCTTAGTCATGGATGCAGAAGCAGGGACCTCCGGATCCTGCAGTGAGAGCAAGTCGATCCACTCCCATGCTGTTGGTTGGAATGGCATAGACGGTCCCGAAAATCCACGAAACTGGAAACCATCGATGAAGCTACGTCACATCATCATCGCCAGCTTGTTTGCGCTCTACTCGCAAGTTTATCTTTCCATCTGTAGAGTACTCCCATAGTCAAGCCCACCCTAACAAAAAAGCAGAAGCCTCGCTACCGTCATGTTCGCGCCCGGCGCTGCTCAACTGGCCGACGACTTCCACATCATGAGCAGCACCATCGTGACCTTTACCGTCTCCATCTACATCCTAGGCTACGTCGCGGGCCCTCTACTTCTGTCTCCCATGTCGGAGCTTTACGGCCGGCTCATCATCTACCGCGCTTGCGGCGTCGTCTACACCTGTGTCACGGTCGGCTGCGCTCTGAGCACAAGTACAGCCATGTTTCTCGTCTTTCGGTTCGTCTGTGGCTGCGCCGCATCGGCACCACTAGTCATTACTGGTGGCACGATTGCGGATTTGTACGTACCGAGCGAGCGCGGTACAGCCATGGCACTGGCATGCATCGGTCCGCTGCTCGGTCCAGCTCTGGGGCCTGTAATTGGTGGCTTTGTCGCCCGAGATTTGGGATGGCGATGGACATTTTGGCTCATATTGATGCTGGTAAGCTTGTATTCCCTTTGGTAGCGCGGCGTGTGTCAAGCTAACAAATCTCCTTGTCGGCTTAGGCTGGGGCGGTTACGGTTGCGACCTTCTTTCTGATGAAGGAAACATTTGAGCCTACTCTGCTTAGACGCCGACCAAGGGTTGTGCAAACCGCCAGTGACAACAATAGAACCGACGCCCCAGGACCTACACCAACTCAGCTTCTCAAGCGTACCGCAATCCGACCGCTCAGAATCCTCTTTCTCTCACCTGTCGCGTTTCTTCTATCGCTGTACACCGGGTTCATCTACGGCCTTATTTACGTGCTATTCACCACCTTCCCCGAAGTTTACATTGGTACATATGGCTTCACCACGGAGCTCTCGGGCCTCGTCTACCTGGGACTTGGACTCGGTATGCTTATCAGCTTGATATTTTGTATATTTCTCGGCGACAGGCTCATGACCAATGGCAAAACAAATCGCTCGGGGAAGCCCGAGAGACGGCTTCTCCCCATGATCTGGTTCTCACTGTTTCTTCCCTTCGGCTTCGTTTGGTATGGGTGGAGCGCTGATCAGGCTGCTCCATGGATTATTACGATTCTAGGGACTTTGCTGATTGGCATTGGCTCCATGATGATTCTCATTCCTGTCCAGTCGTATCTCGTCGACGCATTTGACTGTGAGGCGGCTGCGTCAGCTATCGCTGCTGCGACTATTGTTCGCAGTCTCTTTGGTGCTTTTTTGCCGCTCATTGGACCGCCTTTGTATCGAGCACTTGGATTTGGCTGGGGAAACAGCTTGCTTGGTATTATTGCATTGACGTTTTCGCCTGTGCCATATCTTTTCTATAGATATGGGGAGATGCTGAGGGTCAAATTCATCATCAAACTGTAAATTAATTGTACAAACAAGGCCAATTGCATGATAAGCGTATATTGCAGGACCCTAACGACGCCGATAATGCAGCAAGACGCGCGCCCAATTCGCATGCGCAAAAGAGCCTGACTAAAATAGACAATAGAAAACGCCCCTATTTATGTTGCTCTCTGGGTCATGATTAAGCTACAAATGACGGCCTTATCCGTACCGAACGTCCTTGGCGTCGTCTGCAAACCAGTCGTCGTCGAGACATTCCTTCGTCGTCGCATAGTTAATAATCGTACTTTTGGTCATGGTGTACGCTCGGTATGCCTCGACACCATTTTCACTGCCAATACCGCTGGACGCTGTCAAGCCTCCCCATGGGCTGCTTGGGTCGTTGCGATGGTGTGTATTGACCCAGACCATGCCTGCCCGAATATGCTCCGAGATTCGAAACGCTTGACTGAGATCCGTAGTCCAGAGCGCCGCCCCAAGGCCATATATGGTATCATTTGCAAGTTCGACCGCCTGTGGCTCGTTATCGAAGCCCACCAGCACAACAACTGGACCGAATGCTTCTTCATTCCATAGACGCGTTTCAATACTGAGGTCAGAGTCCGACATCTTCCATATGGGAGCCTTTGGTTCTGCAGCTGAGCCCAGATCAAGTATAGTGGGCGGGTAAAAATAGCCTTTGCCAAAATCGGTGTTGTCGATGGACGAGGTGCCTTTCATGCGACTGCCGCCAAGGAGAAGCTCCGCGCCGTCGTCCAAGGCCGACTTTACCAATGTTTCAATGTGACGCAGTTGCTTGTCAGAGATGACGGGACCCATAGTTGAGGTTGGGTGAAAGGGCGAGCCGATGCGCTGCGTGATGGACTTTGCTTTGAGGATGAGCTTCTGTCGCACTTCGTTGATGATGCTGTTGTGCACCAGGATTCTTGTCGAGGCGACACATGTCTGACCGCTGGCAATGAATGATCCAAATGCAATACCATTGACAGCCGCGTCAACGGATGCACTCTGGAAAACAACAAGCGGTGCTTTTCCGCCAAGCTCTGCAGTGTATCTGGCCAAGTTGCCGCCGACAATCGATCCAATCGCTCGTCCCGCGTTGGTCCCGCCGGTGATGTCAACCTTGCGGACCAACTTGTTGCTGACCAGCCAGTTTCCCACAGTGTTTCCTAAGCCCGGTAACACTGAAAACACACCCTCTGGAAGGCCCGCTTCGGTCAGAATTGGGCCTAGAAGCAGACTCGTCACGGGTGTCAATTCGCTCGGCTTGAGGATGACCGAGTTGCCCGCTGCCAGCGCCGGCACCAATTTCTTGACGGCAATGAGTAGCGGATGATTGAAAGGTGTGATCTGCACGACGACACCCAAAGCCACACGGTCGACCCAGTTGTGCAGCGACCCCATCGTAGGCAAGACGGAGCGCTCTTCAGTACGCAGCAGCGCGGCGTAGTAGCGGAACCAACGCACGAGTGAAGGCACTTGCGCCTTCATTTCGCGGATGGGTCGACCTGTTTGCAAGACTTCCCACGCAATGAGTTTGTCGAGACTGGCAGTGAGAAGCTCGGCGGCCTTATCCAGGACGTCGGCGCGGTGTTGGCGAGAAGCCAAGGCCCAGACGCCATCAGCGTACCTTTTATGGGCAATTTCCACCACCGAGGCTACATCTTCCTCTGACGCCGTGTGTGCGCTGTTTGGGTCAATCTCGTGTTAGTTCTCTTGGCGTACCGCTGTGAGACGCTTACCTAGCGATCGTCTCGCCATTGGCGGGGTTCTGGACGTGCAACCTATGCGCATGTTAGTCAGTTCGCGGCTGGGAAGTAATTGTCCTGACATGTAGCCACTGCCAGGAGTATACTGGCCGCACCACAGCGGGAACGGTTCCTCCAATTTCAAAAAAGCCTCATAGTCGTAGAGGGGGGTCATATTTGCAAGGATGCAGAAGAGAGATCTGCTTGGGCTGATCCGATGGTGAAGGAGGCGCCTGCGTATGCGGGGTATGTAGCTATAGGGTAGTGATGCACCTATAGCAGCTTTGGTTATATTACGACTGACCAGTCTCGTTCTGCAGGCGATTAAATTGGCTGAATGGAAAAGCAAAACAAGTGTGAAGATGGTCATTGAACGTGAGTAAGGGGTTGACTCTCAGTGTCGAAAGCTAATTTATCAGGCTGAGGGGCATGGCAACTTCCCGTTTGACGAGTGTCCGTTGCCTAGTACCGATCACGACGGCGAGGAAAGAAAACACCGATGGGGTATGGTAACATTACCATTATTGACAAAGCCCGGCCATGGAGGTCAAGTCCCTCTTTGATGATCCCGAAGCATTTAGAACTGGTTTTTAAGCTTCTGCTACTTTGCTTAGCATCGTTTGCAGCGGGTCGCAGTCATGAAAGCAAAAGCCGGATGGCAGCCCGGCGACGGCAGATGATGATAGTGGCATCGCGTTCGATTTATCAACGCAGTCACAAAAAAGCGCTTGCACGAGTAGCATCAAATAATAAATCAATTCTCTCTTGACTCAACAAATGTCTTGGCATGTTTATTCGAAATGCAACGTGCGACGGCGCAGTCAGTGAAGCTGGTAGACGTTGGTGTTTAGGCGTCGGCGGAGACCGCGAGGGGTGAATTTTTTTTTGACAAAGTCTTTGTTTTCATGTTTTATTTTATTTTATTTTATTGGACCTTTTCTTCGAGCATTGGACGTAATTCAATTCGCCTGCCAGTAGACCTGTAATTGGATAGTCGATTGCGACCTGCTAGCACCCCTGAAAGGAGACAGTGGGGCCAGCCCAGGCGCCGACCGAAGTTCAGCCTGTGGACACCTCGACGGGCCAAGACGTCGAAAATCCACGCGACCCCTGGAGCCAGCTTGTCCTGATAGTTACAGCTCGACTCGATCTCCCCTACTCCCGCCTTGCGACCACCACACATTGCGTCGCCAGCCACATCTCGCCATGAAGTTTTCGACGCTGCTGACGGGCGCCGTCGCCCTCTTCAGCTCCGAGGCAATTGCCACGTCCCTCACATACCGCGTCGAGGCCCACGAGCGAGCTTGCTTCTACGCCAACACCAAGAACGCCAACGAAAAGATTGCTTTTTACTTTGCCGTACGAGCTCGAGCGCGATACACAAAGCTGCGAAATGAGGTGGAAAGGTGCTAATGCCATTGATAGGTCCAATCCGGCGGCTCGTTCGATATCGACTATGAGGTCACCTCCCCTACCAGCAAGGTCATCATGTCTGGTGAAAAGGAGCGCCAGGGCGACTTTGCCTTTACTGCCCAGACAGCCGGCGACTACGCCTTCTGCTTCAGCAACCAGATGAGCACATTTGCCGAGAAGTTTGTCGACATTGAGATCTCCGTGAGTGCTTCGACCGCCCGCGGCGGGATATACAAGACGGCATCGACGCGAGACTAATCATTGACCCGCAGGTTGAGAATGAGGCTCGCGCTGAGCTGCCCTCGAAGCAGGGCTCCAGTCCTGAGCAGACCAACGTCCTTGAGGAGTCGGTCTACAAGATCTCAGGCCAGCTGTCCACCATCTCGAGAAACCAAAAGTACTTTCGCACGCGTGAGAACCGCAACTTTGCGACCGTCATGAGCACCGAGAACCGCATCGTCAACTTTAGCATGATTCAGTCGTTTCTCGTCGTCTGCATGGGCGGTCTGCAAGTATTTGTCGTTAGATTCTTCTTCCAGGTATGAATGACGCTGCTGCAACCTGGACACTCGCACGTGCTAACTATATCCAGGGCGCTCGCAAGGGTTACGTTTGATCCGTACGCATATACACAAGTCTGCGATTTCTTTTACACATCGGCGGCGTGGGTTTTGAAAATTCGGCTTGCTGGGAATGGCCTGTATAATAAAAGGCGGTTAGACGCGCCGTTGTCGCTCGACACGGTTCACATGACATAGTCAAGAGTAATGGATGACACGAGCGATAAGCTGCCTATAATTCTGAAATCAAACCTAAATCTCTCTGGCCGTTTTGTTCGCATTACATGTGCGACCGTGAATGTACACGGTCGGCTGGTTGACAGATGCACGATCGCGCGACAACCCGCACTAACCGTTCTGGGACTGCCGCCTCTGAAATTCTTGATCCAGCCAGCCCGCAGGCATCAACCTCCAACTTTGCTTCCCAATTCGCAGGCGACAACAAGACCAACCGACACGACACCATGGCGTCCATCGCTGCATCTCTGCAGTCGTCGCTGCCAGAGCCGAAATACACGGGCGAGAATGAAGAACTCGCGTCGCACGCCAAGCAGCGCGGCCCTCGCATCGTCGGCGCCGGGCAGATTGACGAGACACAGGTCGTGCTGAAGCGCTCCGGCCCGCCTCCCTACGGCCAGCGCGTGGGATGGCGTCCGCGGTCGCAAGAGGACTTTGGCGACGGCGGCGCCTTTCCCGAGGTGCCAGTCGCGCAGTACCCGCTGGACATGGGCCGCAAGGGGTCGTCGACGAGCAACGCGCTGGCGATCCAGGTCGACGCCGAGGGCAAGGTCAAGTACGACGCCATTGCGCGACAAGGCCACGGCGACGGCCGCATCATCCACACTTCGTTCAAGGACCTGATTCCGCTACGACAACGTGCGGACGCGGGCGAGATTGACCTCGCGCGGCCAGACAAGGAGGCCGTGGCGGCGACGGCCGAGCGGACAAAAAATGCACTGGCCAAGCTGGTGAGCGGCGCGGTGGCGGCGCAGAAGCCAAAGAATGTCAGCGTCGGGCAGCGCGCGGACCCGACCTTTGTGCGGTACACGCCGGCGGACCAGATGGGCGACAACTCGAAGAAGCAGGACCGCATCATGAAGATTGTCGAGAAGCAGCGGGATCCGATGGAGCCGCCGAAATTCAAGCACAAGAAGATTCCGCGCGGACCATCCTCGCCACCGCCACCAGTCATGCACTCGCCTCCCAGAAAGCTGACGGCCGAGGACCAGGAAATGTGGCGCATTCCGCCGCCAGTCTCCAACTGGAAGAACCCCAAGGGCTACACGGTGCCGCTGGACAAGCGTCTGGCTGCCGACGGCCGAGGGCTACAAGACATTACAATCAACGACAAGCATGCACAATTCGCAGAAGCCGTCAAGATGGCGGAGCGTCACGCGCGTGAAGAGGTGCAACAGCGTGCCATGATGCAGCAACGCCTGGCAGAGAAGGAGAAGATGCAAAAAGAGGACAACCTGCGCGCCCTGGCGCAGAAAGCGCGAGAGGAGCGCAATACGGCCGCCACCAGCCGCGGGCGACGAGACTCGCGCGACTCGGCCGACTCGCGCGACAGCCGAGACTCGCGTTCGCGGTCATCCAGCTACGACTCGCGACGGTCCTCGCGCAGCCGCTCCAACAGCGAGTCGGACGGCGAGCGGGAGCGCACCAAGGCGCGCGCGGAGCGGCGGAAGGAGAATGAGCGCAAGCTGCGGCAGAGCCACATGGGCGCGGAGCGGCAGATGCAGGCCATGGCGCGGGAGCAGAACCGCGACATGTCGGAGAAGATCCAGCTGGGCCTCGCCAAGCCGACGCAGTCCAAGGAGACCATGTACGACTCGCGGCTGTTTAACCAGTCGAGCGGCTTCGACAGCGGGTTCAACGAGGACAACCACTACGACAAGCCGCTGTTTGCGGCGCAGGACGCCATCAGCAGCATCTACCGGCCGCGCGCCAACATGGAGGACGACGAGGAGGACGCCGGCGGGGCCGGGGACCGGGAAATGGCCAAGATTCAAAAGGCGGGCCGCTTCGGGGACGCGCTCGGCAAGGGCACGTTCAAGGGCGCGGCAGAGGTCGAGGCGCGCGAGGGCCCGGTGCAGTTTGAAAAGGACGCGGCGGATCCGTTTAATGTGGACAAGTTTCTGTCAGAAGTGGACAACAAGGACAGCGGTGGTGGGAGCGGTGGTGGGAAGCGGGGATATGGGCTGCAGGACGAGGAGGACAGAGGCAAGAAGAGGGCGCGGGTGGACGAGGATGATGATTAGATTGTACAAAGGACTGCAGTTTGTAACTTGTGCTTCATATTGGGTCCTTGATCTGCCCTGTTGGCAGAGGCATGCATTTGGCGTCTGGGTTGCTCTTTTTTTTGTGTCTAGTTGTTGATGTATAGGAATTGACCCAAAGAGGCAGATGCTATATTCGACGTTGACTAGGCCGATGCTCGATGCTTCCGTTTCCGTTACTACACCGGTGGCAGGGTTCAAATCTACTGATTTCGTGTTACTTTGTTTTTGCCGTATCGATTGTGAATGCTGCCGCTATCAATCAGGCCATCTGGCAGGCAGTGGAATGGTATGATATGGTATTTTCCGCCAGGTACCTTCAATTTCCGCTAGGTACCTTCAATAATTGGCAGCTAGTGGAGCGCAGCGGGCGGGCTCGCGCAGGTCAAAGACGGCGGAGCCTGGTGGCATGGGGCGATTTCGGGCACAGCCGTGGCGGACACTATGAAGCTCTCTTCCAATACCGAGGAGGTGAGTTTCAGTAACAATGCAGCGAATCACTTTCTTTTCTTTTTCTTTGCTAGAAAGCTTTTGTTCATCGTATACGATGATAGCAGGGCAGTTGTGCGTATGGATACGTCCTTGATGGTTTTTTTCGACATGCTTACTTCCGGCTGTTATTCCCAGCGATAAGCTAACCCTGGCCTGAACTTGAGCAAAACAGCCAAGCCAAGATGTCATTTCCAAGTACTGGGTAGTGTCAAAGAAGAACGTTGTCGTGGCGCACCCACAAGGGGCTACGTGGCATGGTTTTGAGTCAGAAAGAGCTCAGCCATGCGGAATCGACAAGTGCTCGGCCGGGCAATACCGAAAACAGTCAAGGTAGTTTGCTACACGAGGCGAGTGGCGCCGGCTTGAAGAAGAAAAATCGGACAATGGTACAAGATGGAGGGTTGTCGCCGTTTCGGGACAGGGCGCTGGAACAAAAAAAGGCAGCCCACCCAAGCTTTATCTTGTACATGCATGCGGCAGCTCGACCTACCTTTTTCCTTTTACAACCATCTGCACACCACAGAACTGCATACTCAACAGCTCCCTTTTTACGAGCCGTTTCGATTGAGCGACTTTCTCGCGCAATCGCCACAAGTCGATCCATCCATACACATTACCTCAAAACACCTACCACATACACAACCGCCGCGCGCGTGCAAAGCCATGTCGGCCGCCAAGACGGCGTTGCTCCTCGCGCCGGCCGTGACCAGCACCTGCACGCTGCTGCTTGGCCTCGACCACGACCTGTTCCTGCGGCCGCTGACGCTGCGCAGCACCTACCGCGACGCCAACCGGCTGCTGCCGGCGTACTGGGCGCGGCTGATGCGGACGGGCCTGCCGCGGGTGCTCGCCTTCTTGTCCGGGACGGCGGCCAGCTCCGTCGCGGCCTTGGCGCTCGC
>JAPFRW010000010.1:0-79097 GCA_030778065.1 Akanthomyces uredinophilus | reverse complement strand
GGTTTGGTGAGTAGGGAGGGAGAACGTACAGTGGCCGGGGGGTACGGAATGGCCACCTCCGGACCCGGCGTCTTGGTCGCGGCGAGGACCTTTTCGAGGCCGTGGCCGGCGGCAAAGTTTCTCTTCCAGACTTTTTGCGACATTGTTATTCTTCTTTTTTGCTGTGATTCTTTCGTACTCTTTAGGTTTTATCCAAGTTTTAAATACGGATCGAAAGAGATGGCGGAAAAGCTGGCCAGATTTCCATTCATGGACAACTCGGACATGCAACGTTTCCACCAACCCGGTTTTTTGAGCCATTTTTTCCAAAGCGACCATCGGAGCGGGCAGCCACCCCAACAACGTCCGGCGAGCCGCTTTGGTCATTGAATGGTGGTGCTACGTGCGTACTCCCGGGGGGCTGCGGTGCGCCCCTCCCTCCCGGGTTATTGAGTTGGGCGGCCGACTCGGCTCCACAAAGTTGGGGAGGAGGGGACATCAGCGGATTGTATTAATAATGACCGTCGCTAGGGTGCGTCAAAGATCATGTACTTGGGGGAAAGGGAAGTCAAGAAAATTTCAAGTCTGCATGTAAAACAAATCGTCTATAATAGCAAAGTGTGTGTCATTATCCTAGTATACAAAGAGCAAGCTAGGCTTTCCTTCAACGCCACCATATTCTCACAACATGAAAAGTTCTCGGGACAAAAAGTTCATCAAGATCAAACAAACCCGTATTCCGGTGGGACATTTCCCTAAAATAAGCTTCCACAAAGCAAAAAATCATCATTCCTTTTTAATTCGCGTCGGCACAGCAAAAGCAAAGGTCGAAGAGGCACGGGATTTCTAGGCTTCGCCGCTAGCGAGCTCGCTCGTGGTTTGCGAGTCCTCCATGACGACGTCTCTGTCTCGTCGCAAAAAGGACATGGACGCGCTGCTCGTGTCGTACAGGCCCTCGTCGAGCCCCGGGTTGCCCTCGAGGGCCCGGATCGTCTCCAGGGCGCGGACAAACTTGTCCCGCTCGGCCTTGAGCGTCTCGCGCCGGGCCGCCGTCGCCGCGTCCTCCTCCATCAGGCGCTGGTAGGCGACGCCCGAGCTGGCGCCGACGAGGCCTAGCCGGGTCCGCAGCTCAAAATCTAGACGCTCGCGGATCTCGGGGAGCATGCCGCCGAGCGTCAGCTGCGCCATCTTGTCCATGAACCTGTTGGCCGCGAGGCGGTAGTAACCTCTAATATATGCAATAACCATAATCTCGCTGACAAAGGCATCCGTGCTGAGCTTGGCACTTTCCTTTTCCTGCTCCTTGCTCTCCTGTATTCTCTGCTCCGGACTCATGTCGGCCCAGGTACCGGTCCGCAACGGAATGTCCGGGAAGCGAGCCTGGTACCGCATGTTGTGTCGAAACCACTTTAGCTCTTCCGCCTCCTGTTTTCTGTTTGTTATGAAGTGGTCGTCTTGAAACGTAATTATTCGTTGAGTTTCTTGTTTGAACAAGATGGCGGCTAGATCCTCTGTCTGCTTCAGCTGTTGCAGAAGGAATTGTCTCAGGTACTCGGCAGTTTCGCGGTAAATCAGTCGTGTTTGCAGACTGCCAAGCGATGTTTTCAGCTTCTCGACGAGCTTCTCGTGAAGCTGTTCCATTGTGGCTTTCAGAAACGTCGCCATTGGATCCTCCCAGACCGCGATGGATTTCATGGCCATATCTTGATAAACATCGGGTGGGATGACGTCGGGAGTACCGGCTTGCATCTTACCACGGATTTCGGCTCTGACTTCTGCCAAGGTACGAAAACCGCTTCCCAGCGAGCTGTACTGTGCAAAGGGCGGCTGGAGCCTAGTCCGTCTAGCCCGAGGCGCTGCCCCCGTTGCAGAGGACGGGCTCGCCGTTTCCTCTCGCTTGAGGTTCGAAGCATGGCCATTGGCGAGGCCGTTGGCGTTGTCAAATCGAGCACGCTTGGAAGATGGCGTGATCTGACCGGCACCCTGCCTTCTCTTTGGGGTCGATACCCTCGGCGGTGGTGCATCCGATTCATCATCAGATATCTCCACTATGGGGTTGTCGCTTTTGTCTTTCAAGATAAACTTTGGCTTAATGTGGAGGAGACAAGCACCAAATGCCCTGGGCAGAGCACCTCCGAGCCTCATCATCTCGTCGATTCCCTGGCGGCAGCTTTCGGAAAACTTCATTAAACTGCTCTCCACCTGGAGCTCAATATTGTCTGGAAGCTCCGGGAGTGCTGCGAGTTCCTCGCTCAGTTGGTGAAGGCGACTGGCAACCTTTCGTTTGATGGTTGGTAGACTGGAACCGAGTTAGCATGCGCAGACGAACAAGTTGCAGTTTTTACGTACCTGTTGGCAAACGCCTCGGCCAGCTTCTCTGACAAGAAAGTTTTGAGCTTTTCCACGCCGCAGCGATCGCCGAACTGATGAAAATCGCTTGGCCACGTGTCTACACCGTGATCGATAAATACGGCTTCCTCCCACTTGCCGAGCTCTTCAAGCGTCTTGCCTTGAGGGCGCGATGTAATAAAGTAACCAAGTCCGGTTTTATGGGCCTCTCCTTTCATGATTGACAGCCACTGTTCGAAATTCCCCGCGGGAGCCAGCAAGTCGGCCTTGGTGAGAACGCCAATGGTTCTGTCCGAGGCACCAAGCTTTCTGGTCAAGCCAAAGGTGGACGAGTTTTCTGCATCCGAGTTCATGGGCATGGAGCACATTATGATGGCCGACGGGTGCAGGATATAGGCTTTTGACAAGTTGGTGACGACTGACACGAGATAGTCGTCCTTTGCATCGGCCGGGTTCTGGAAGATGCCAGGCATGTCGTAGAAGGAGAGGTTGGGCAGATGAGGACCCTTGATCTCCAATGCAACAATGTTGGGCGAGAATTTTGCCAGGGTCCGGTCTGCCTCTTGGGCAATGGGTGTGTTGCAAGCGATGGAACCTGATCCGGGGACATACAGGGCAGGGTTCTTGTTGTCGTTGAGAATGGCGATTTGTGCCCAGCGAAGGACTTCCTCAATCTCCGTATTGTCGTGCATAGTCTTGAACTCGACGACATCGACAGTTGGCTGTCTCCTCCACGGAAAGAATGGGTCGGCATCCGTGACGTCCGACTCCTCGATGTTGCGGCCCGAGGGAGGCGCGTACGTGTACTGTTTGCGAAGCCAGACTCTGCACGACCACTCTGGGTTCATAGAGACGCGAATGTGAAGCGGGCAGCGGGTGCAGGTTCCCTCGCTGCGCGGAAGGTCGAGCTGAGCAAGACCCGACATGAGGCTGGACTTGCCCGCACTCTGGTCTCCAACCAGCACGAGCTCGGGAAGCTGAACATCGTGAGAGACGCCGAGCTGCTGCAGCTCACCGAGAGCGTCATTGAAAGCCTTGAGTCTCTTTGCAATGTCTTTAAAGGACTCTTGGAAGAAGCTGCCCTCTTCTTGGGGGTTCTGGATAGGCGGCGCCATTCTGGGAATGGCTCGCACCTCGCGAAACAGAGGCTCAGTGTCCTCGGCGCGCTCGCTTGGAGTGGCTGTCAATTTCGGAAAAAGGTGTTAGAAACAAGATCCTCTGCAGTGAATGTCTGGCCCCTCACGTGCCCGAGAGCGTTTGCCCAATGGTGGTAGAGGTGGGGAGGGAAAGGAAAAGGGTTGGAAACTTACGAGCATCAGACCGTCCGTGACGGTAAGAGAGCGGCGGGGCCATGCCGGGCGTGTCGGTGGCAGACTCGAGTGAATGATCCGTGGCTGGCCCGCGCGAGGTGTTTTGGTTGGTCTCGGACGTCACCTCATCGTCAGATGGAAGTGAGTTGAGCGACTCGCGCTCCCTCTTGATGCCGCGGGCGCGGGCGCGGCTCGCGCCGTTGGTGACGGACGTCGTAGCGGCCATTGAAATCGCAGCTGTCGCTGCTTTTGCAACTTATAATTGTAGACGGTGCGATTCAGACGTATACCATGGTGCGGCGGCGTATAAGTCGTAGTGTCGCAACCCAGGCAGCCGTGGATATGGTATGTAAGAGGTTGCGGCCAGGAGGCGTGCGTAGGTCAAGTTATTACGCTTCGAGGATGTTTCCAAGTGATTTCGTCGTCGGTCCCATAGTTCAGGAATCAGAAACTTGCCGGATGAGGCTCAACTGAGGTATCCGACGATGTTGAGAGAAGAAGTGCTCGTCGCGAGTGGGAGCAGGTAAAGATCGCGAGCGCGCACTCTGCGGCCTCTCCAGGTCCTGATAAAGCGTGATAGCCGGGCGGAAAGTAGATTACCCACGGCAGCGCCAGACCTCACCGCAACAGTTACTTTGCCCTGGAGTGCATTGATGACCCAAGGGCCAGACCATCTACAACTTTTGATTGAGTGCTCAACACTGGTCGTAGGACTGCCTCGATCTGAGTGGCCCTGCTGCTAACAGAAATTATTGTCACTTGGAGTTGACCCTGAGATGCTGCCAGCTCAGGGGGCTAAAGAGGTGGCTGGGAGGTGGGCCAGGCCAGGCAATAAGCTGAAGCTGGCGTCTTCCCGGCAGTGGCCAGTCCAGGGGCCAATGCCACCACTGACTGCTGGACGGGAGCGGCCCGTAGCTTTGTGGCGCTGCCACCCTCGAGTTCCTAGGCACCACAGCATTGGGCAGCACAAAGATCTGTGCAACACCCAAGGAGCCGATAAACATAATGTAAAAGATCCTAAATCATTTTACCCATTTTCTATACTCTATATAAATGCCCTGCTTATGGTATCAATTCGCGACGTGTGCTGCTTTTAAAACCCTTGCCCAGAAAAAAAAAGAACAACCCAGGCAACCACCATTGCCTCTTCACCGCCAACTAGTTTAGTCTATTACTGACGAACAGTATCCTATGCTGTCGGCATTGTATAACCACGCCGTGCAGATGAAATCACTCTTCTTCTCCCAAGAAAAAAAAAGAAAAGCATTTGGTTCCTCGCGCCATATCTACAGCTGCTTTGCCAGGTTGGTGCGGCTAACCTGGCGCGGTGTCGGTGCCGGGCTACTCGGACGGCTCGTCGACAGACCCTTGGCATCGAAGGGGTCCATGTTGAGTCGCCTAGGATCAACAGTCCGCGGCGTCGAGCCTGGGGTGAGTGTCCTCTCAATGGCAGGCTTTTCAAAGCTGGCGATGCGCAGGGGAGCAGGCCGGGAGCGGCCGCGCTCCGGAGCACTGTACAGCCAGACAGCAGCCAGGACCAACGACGTGCCGACGAGGAACGTAAAGGTAACTGGAAAGTTAAACAGCCAGACACTGACAAAGAAGCTGACCACGATGCTGATGCCCGTGGCAAAGTTCTTGACAATGTTATCGGCATCTCTAATGACGATGCTGGCAATCACACCCCCTGCCGCCTGCAGCACAATGGTGCACCACACAACCCAGTTGTAACCCTCAAAGAAGCCGTGCTCCATGATTCCAGCTCCATCTTGCCAAACAACACCGCCGAAAAAGGCAGCGAGAATCGAGTAAACACCCAGCTGCAGATTGCGGATCCAGACGCTATTGTGACAGGGAGACTCCTTGAGAATCTTTTCAAAGTAAACGCCAGCAAAGCCAGATACAGTCGCGGCAATGAGAACCGCCGTGAGGCCGACCGAATAGTTCATGATTGGTTCCGACGGGGATTGGTCGCTGTTGATACCTTGATAGCTAGCGGAGCGGCGGCTAAGGTGCGCGGGTGGTTCGCTGTTCTCGGTGTTGGCCTGGAAGCCAAGCTCGTGTTGCGATCGAGGAAAGAAGTGGTCGGCGACACCGTGGAGGAAGAGCGACTCGAGGGATTCGCCAGCCGAAGGAAGCGACACGACGGAGACGCCAACTGTAAGAACGATGAGAGAAATCCAGCGCGTGACGCCGAGATAGCGGTTCAAGAGACAGACGCTAAAGACGGCAGTGGTGAGGATCTGTAGCTGTTAGTACTGCATTTCGAGGATACCCGGCGGAATGACGTACTTTTAGCTGGTATAGAACCTGGAAATGGACCGGATCCAAATTCCCGACGGCGACGTATTGCAGCATGTTCTGTAGCGTGTAAAAGACGGCTGGTAAAGCCAGCTTCCAGCCGTCGCCAGAGAAGACTCCATTGTAGATTTGTTCAAACAGGACGGTGGCGGGTGTGCTTGGCGCCAGCGTCTTGGAGGCCTCGTAAATCGCAACGGTGAGGGAGATTGCGAATTTGATGACTTCGTGTATTAAAACGGCCGTCGAGGTAAAATATCGGTGGTCGTCAGAAGTGGGCATAATTCGAGAGTAATGCATGATCTACAGGCAACCTGTCAGTGGGCGGAACAATGGTGTACAGAGAGGTCATGCTAGCATACGAGGATCAACGCAGAGTTTTGAAACGTCAGCTGTTTGTCAAGTTAGTTTTGCATGTCTATCGAGCGTCTCGAAACGGCAATGCATACCGTGATGAGGGAAACGTGCTTGGGGATCGATCCCGGCTTGGCAGCAGCAGCGCCACTTTCGGCGAGGAATCCCATGCTGGCGACTCTTTGGCAACGAAGTGGAATTGATGCAGTCGGGAGACACCAGGTCGGAAAAGCGTCAATGTCTGTTTCGGGAGGCCAATGACGTGATGGCGCCAGCACTCAAGGTGTGCGAGTCGCAGAATCGGTGCGACTCTGGCGTAGCGACCGTCGGCCGTAATGCGGCTCGTTTCGAAGCTTGCACTTTGATTGCTCGAGGGAGATGTCGTATGGAATTGAGTGTCGAGTAGTCGTAGCGGTACTGGAAAGACCAAGGAGCAGTCAAAGGAAGAAGAAGAATGAAGAGAATAAAGAACACAAGCTCGTCAAGGGCGGTTGCGGTCGGCCAGCTAATAAGAAGCAGGGGATAAAAAATACGGGCAAAAAAAAAAGGAGTGGAATCGCGATCCAAGCGTCGAGAGCTATTCCCAGCAAGACCCAAATCGAAGCAAGACGACCCCCCCCAAAAGAGAAAAAAAAGAAAACAGAGAGAGATAAAATGGACGGAATTGGGGAAATAAAGACGTCTTGTTGCTGGATTGGCCGGTCAGCAGCAAGATCTAGAGCATATGCAGAAAGCAAGATGAAAAACCAAGACCGAAGCTCTCCTGACGGCGGAGCTGTCGCAAAGGACAAGAAGCCCCGGCCGGTGGGGGCGAAACGGGAAAGGAGGGCTGAAGGGGAGGGGGGGAGGAGGCTTGATCAGTGAGGGAGCGAGGCCCAATCAATCGCCAATGCAGGTGTCGCGTGCCGCCAGCTTGGTACCTACAGTAGTGGCTCGGTAAAGGTACTAATAAACTCGCACTTATACACGATGTTGCGGCTCATTCATATTCGTGATAAAGAAAGAAGAAAACGGCCAAGGGCACGTCGAAGCTGCCTTTTAAATGTCTGGCTCGTCATTCATCTCGCCCACCGGAGCCCACGCTCTCTCCCTTGTCCCCAGCTGCCGTTGCCCCCAGTGCCCCCCTGGTCGGGTCGCTGCAGGCACCTGTCATAGACTGACGGAGCGTGCAACTGCATGCCACATGCCAGCAGCGAGTCCCGCTAATCAAGTCTGCGCCTTGCAGTGCGCTCCGACACGGCAGCGGTCTCGAAGCAGCACAATGAGGGCCAAGACTGCTGATTGTTGGTTTAGCCTGGATAGATAGAGGCAGAATTGATTTTTTTTTCCCCTTCATTCAAATTACACAAGAGAGAAAGCGAAAAAGAATGAATTAAAAGCAAAGCTGACAAGATACCGGAAAGACGTCCATCATCGGTTCATCACGCCACGATTCGCCCGCTAAACCTCGCCGCAGATCTTGCCCCGGACGCGGCTCGCTCGGATCCCCATCTCCCGGCGATCAGTGCCAGGTCATTAATGTGGTGGACCGAGACAGAATGCCTAACCCATACAAAAGCAAAATACGCCCTCAAAAAAGTACGGGCTTGTTATTTCGTCTGTCGGAAACGAACAAGCCGCCAAACGACAGTCTACGACCAGGGAAGGCCGCCCGCACCGTATTACTTGATCGATATATATATAGCATCTGAGGAGGATGACTGCTCTGACAAGAAAGCTGGGCATCAAGCCACATCGACTCCTCCCAGCATGGAAGGAAATCAATCGGTCCAGCAAGATGAAAAGAAGATAGAAAGATGTCTTCTTTGTATAAAATCTATGTACGTTCATGCTATAGAGAAAAAAGAATGTACAGTTTGCGTTGAGCCGCGGCAGGGAGTATGCACATTACGAAACCCGCGACCGCACCATGTAACAAATAGTATGAAAAGTGCAGAGTAAACAACGCTCGCCTTCGTATGGTCAGGGGGAAAGAAACTGGAAGTATCGATCGGGTGAGAGAGGTTGGTCATTATCGTGTTGTGAGCCATCATTGTCGTCAATGGGCATCATAAATGGGAAGAATTGGGAAACCAAAATGGGCTGGGAGAGAACCAAAACAAAACACATCATTATCATATACACGCCAAAAAAATTACGCAACGACCAGCTGGCTACGGCTGGCATCCTTGTTCTTTCTCTTGAACAAGCTCTTGAAGAGATCGCTCTCTTGACGCTGCGCCTTGGAACGGACGGGCAGGTCGAGGTCGTCGCGGCTGCGATGGCGGCTGCTGCGGCCGTCCTCCAGCAGCTTGACGTCTGACCGCGACTTGCTTTTGCTCGAGGACCCGTCTCGAGACGAGCCCTTGCTGCTCTTGCGGTCGTCGTCGTCGCCCCGCTTGCTCGACGAGTGGTGCGTCTTGGATGTCTTGTGCGTCTTGCTCGTCTTGGCAGTCTTGCTGGTGCGGTGGGTGCGGCTGCTGCGATGCGAGCGGGCGTCGTCAAAGTCGCGCTGGTCCTCGTGGCGCTCGCGTTCGTCGGCGCGGGTGGCGCGGTCGGCCTCGGGGGTGATGAGCTCAAGGTCGGCGCTCTCTCCGTCGCCGAGCGGCTCGATGCCTCGCCGCCAGGACTCGATGGTGCTGAGGTCGTCATCCAGCACGAGGGCTTCGTCGTAGCTGTCGGCATATGTATGCGCACGCTGCAGCGGAGGCCTGTCCATGGGCGCATCGGGCGCCGCGGGAAGCTGCTGGCGTGCAAAGGCCGCAGCTTGCAGCGCGCGTTCTTGCTGCACTCTCTTGACAATCTTCCAGCCACCAAACATTACTACCGTCACGCCGGCGGCGAGGCCAGAGGCAATCAGGAACTGGGGCGAGGCCAGGAGAGCAAATACAGCAGGCGATCCGCCCTTTAACAGTCCAAGAATGGCGGGAGACATTTTGGCCGCAACGGCAGACAGCTCACTTAGGGTCAGAGCAACAGCTGCCGCAGCTTCAGGTTTCTCTTGGAGATGCTTGATCATTGCCTTGGCCGAGTGCTGGAGGCAGTTTGCTTCATCAAGTAAACCCTCCACCCTGCGGACCAACGCAGTCGCCTCGCCTTGGTCCGTGTCCGCAAGGTCGGTTCTGTCAGCGAGGTCGGGTGGAATATTGCCATAGGCCAAGTTCATGTCAATCTTTTTCTTGCTGGGTTGCGGGACGAGGGCCCCATACTGCGGGACGAGTGGCCCAAGCTGTGATTCCGATCTCGATCTGGGAAGCATGGCCGACTGCCTCGTATTGGCAGGGTAGTAGACGCTCTCTTGGCCGGAGTAGTAGACGCTCGCTTCGCCAGGGTAGTAGACGCTGCGCTCCACCTGGGTGAGATCCATATTTGACTGGCCCATGGGGACCGTCTCGGCGTAGGGGCTGCGATATCTGGACAATGTCGTTGGAGGTCTGGAGGTTCGGGTCCTGGCCGCCTCGCTGTGCGTTTTCAGATTGTCCTCGGTCAGCTCTGACAATGCCTCCGAGGCCTCGGAGGGTGCGCGCGTGCTGCGTGCTCTGAAGCTGCTGCCATGATGGCGAGAGACCTGAGAGTGAGCGGCCTTTGAGCGGTGACTGCGACGGGAGCTTGCAACGCTGGCAGTATCGTAAGAGCGACGTCTGGGCTGTTCCTGCAGGGTGTACTGGTCGTCGTCCGCATAGTACATGGTATGAGCACGGCTCAGCGTGCGAGGGCGAAAGTCGACATTGTCGTCTCGGACCGACGCCGCGCGCTGGCTACTTTTGGTCTCGTCGAATGTGTTGGAGCGGAGGAGTGCGCGTTCCGCTTTGACACTCTCCTTCTTCTCGCTGTAATGAGCTTTTGCTTCTTTGAATATCGAAAACAATTGTTTTCCCTATAGAAGAGGACGCGAGAAAAATCGCAAGTTAGCTACTATTCTGGCATGTCGATCGCAAAGTGCCTGCGATCTGTAATGAGCTGTGCGGTGTGGCGGGGCTAACGAAATGGCAGAGGTGAGAGGTGCGGGGGATCTAAGAAGACGGCGAGACGGGAAGGATGGCGCTTACAGTGCTGATAATCTTGCCCGAGTTGTTGACAATGGTAACGGTTTGCTCCATGGTGGGCGAGCCCGAGGGCAGAGTGAATGAGAGAGTGTGTGCTCGCAGCTGGTGATATAAGATGGTTTGCTTGTTGAGGTGAAGGAGACGAGGCCGTCGGAATCTGCGACCAGGAGGCCGTCGTACGTCGCAGTCCGTGAAGCCGCTGCGCACCTGCTTGACGGCCTGGGATTGGAGGAGGCTGGGGGTTGGGGGGGCTTTCAGGGTGATCGAGACCGCTGAAAGGAGCAAGGGGCAGCTGAAATGCTGCCCACAGAGTGTGCTGGAAAAGGGACTGACTGCCCGCAGCGGTCGGCTGGGCTTAGATCAGGCGGGAAATGGCGGGTCCCGCTTCCTCTATCTCGCTCCTCTAACCGAAACGCACCTATTTCAGCAGACGACCTGTTAGCCAAGTGTCGGTGAATAAGACGATCCAGGCTCTTCAGAGCACGGGGGCTTTATTTTTGGCTGGGTCTTGTTGCTTCTGGGCCGTTTCCGCGTGCTCCGATCCCTAACAAAGACACCTGTCAGGAGGTACTTTGCCCACTGTAGCTCCACGGGCTTACCCACTGTACCCGGCTGGGAGGAGCGCTGAAGAAGGCGGGATTAATCTGGGGCTGTATCGACGGACCGTCACCGCCAGAACGGCAAACAAACGAGCTCCGTTGGTACTTGGGCGAGAGAGAAAAATTAGACAGAAAAGGGGGAAATGCAAAGAAAAGTCAGAAATGCTGCTCCATTTACCACTAAATATATACAAATTGGACTCCGTAGGTTGCACAAGGAATACCGAGAATATCCAGCTGACGGGCCACCTCGGCCTCCATGGCAGAAATGCACGCCGCACGCACGCACGTACGCACTCTAACAACCGCTGCCCAACATGCGCCGCCTCAGGACAGAAAAAGACACAACATGGGCAAGCTAGAGTCTTCGTGGGCTGCTCTCAGCCAGTAAGCTTCGCCTCACCGGGAGGGCCTGGGTAAACGACTACTGCCTCCGGCGCTCTCCCGATTGGCCCGGTCAACCTTTATAGCCCTCTGGCCCTTGGGCTGTCAGGCGTCGCTGCATATCCGTCACATAATACCAACCATTTAGCGCCCTTTTCGCCAGCTACGGGATCACGATCATTGACTCGATCCTCGGCGTGACAACGCAATTACGGAGCTTTCTGCTTGTCCACCACTCTATCAGTACTCTGTACATGCCACCTACCCTGGGACCCCCCTTCTGCAACGTACCGCAGCTGGCCCAGCCAACGGCCGCCAAGTGGCCATGCCCAGCACCTATCACTTCGGATGGGATGACCATGGCGGGCCGCTCCGTGGGACAGCAGCCCCAGGGTGCCACGAACTTTTGACATATGACGACTCTGGAAGCTTGAATGTGCCGTCATGCGTGCGTCCTTGAGCCGTAACCTTATCCCCTCCCGTCTCTCCCTCTCCACCACCAGGCATCCATCAGGCACGGGAGAGGGACAGGAACGGGACGAACATCTCAAGCGGATATGTCAAAAATAGATGGGCCGCGTTGAAGCGAGCGTGGCTGATGCAAGGGAAGCAAGACGGCCATGTCACTCCGTCACCCGCCCGCTTTCATCTTCTGCAAGGGAACGGTATGGGGTTGCACCAGCCGGTTGGGTCCCGAAGGAGGTGACGGCGAATGGCAAGCTCTTGGGCTGCTCATTGGTGAGCCGCTGACCTATGGCCGTAAAAGGGCCAAGCCAAGCTACGGTGGCTGCATGGTTTCAGGCCGCTATATACATACACAACTCAGGAGGAGCAGGGAAGCAAGCGGCTGAGTGCTGACGTCTCGTATTCATGTTATGGCTATGATGATGGTACTAGTAAAAAACGTCTATTGTCAGCGACGAACCGCCGAGCTCAGATCGACGCGACCTATGCAAAGAGAAAAAAATGTGTAACCCAAAATGGAACAGATGAAAAAAAAAGAGCAGTTACACAACAGAAAACGCCCGACCCAAACACAATATTAAGACACAATACGAAAGAAGGTTGAGCATTGTCCGTTGTCTCTCCAGGCAAAGCGTCGGAGCTGCACAAGTCATGCGATGCACTGCAACCTCATCCTCCATCCCCCCTTGCGTACGGGCCCTCTCCAAGGAGCATCCCTTTACTGCCCGCTCGTTTCTCTCTGGCCGACGCCAAAGTTGAGCTTGCCGCCCATCGCCAGCGCCTTTTGCTTGGGCGTCAGCGCCTTGTCCTCGCCGCGGAGCACGTCCTCGCGGCTGACGCGCAGCTGGTCGTGCGACAGGCCCATGGACTCGAGGAACTCGACCGTCTCGCTCCACTCCCTCGTCTGCCGGGCGGCGCTCCAGCCGAGCTCCTGCGCCATAATCTCAATCACCCGCGGCAGCGCGAGCAGGGCGCCGTCGACGTCGAGAAAGGCGAGGCGCGTGCGGCGCGCAATCAGGTCGGCCGCGGTGCACGCGGCCTCGGCGCGCACGCCGTAGCGCACCTCGGCGTCGGTAAAGGGGTGCGACGGCAGCAGGCGCGCGGCGCCCGCGGGCGTCGTCGCGAGCAGCGCCCACGCGCGGTCGCCGTAGTTGGTGGCTAGGTGGTGCGCGACGTCGGCGTCGACCGACGGGCTGCTCTCGGCCAGCTCCGAGGGCAGGCGCGTCGAGTAGCCGTGCGAGCCAGCGAGGACGACCTTGCGGGTGACGCACGCGCCGGTGCTCTGCACGGCCGGGAAGCTGGCGACGCCCGAGACGTCGGCAAACGTCTCGCCGGCGCGCGGCTTCAGGTCAAACGTCTTGATGGCCTCGTCGACGGCGTCCTCGGCCATCTGGCGGTACGTGGTCCACTTGCCGCCGGCGCACGTCAGCAGCCTCGACGGCGAGACGGTGACGAGATGGCTGCGGACCAGGGACTCGGTGTTCTTGGCGTTGGGGTCCTTGACCAGCGGGCGGATGCCGGACCAGGTGGCGAGGACGTCGGCGCGCGTCAGCACCGACTCGGGCTTGAGGAGCTTGCTGACCTCGCCGAGGATGAAGTCGACGTCCTGCTCGCGCGCCACGGGCTGGCGCTCAATGTCGCAGGCGTTGTCGGTGGTGCCGGCGAGGGTGTAGTTTTGCCACGGCAGGACAAAGACGACGCGGCCGTCCGAGGTGGCCGCGTCCAGCATGCCCATGCCGTTGGGGCACAGGTTGCCGGGGAGGATGATGTGCGCGCCCGAGGCGGGCGCAATCATGGCCTTGCGCGAGGGGTCGTCCATGCGCTCAATCGCATCAGCAAATGGGCCGGTGGCGTTGATGACGCCCTTGGCGCGGACGGTAAAGGGCGCGCCGTCGAGGCCCGCGTCGGGGTCGGCCTGGGCCAGGACGTCGCGGACCGTGGCGCCGCAGATCTTGCCGCCGGCGTCCTTTTGCAGGCCGGTGACCTCGACGTGGTTGAGCACGGTGGCGCCGTAGAGCGACGCCGTCATGGCGAGGGCGACGTTCATGCGCGAGTCGTTGTGCTGGCCGTCGTAGTAGACGAGCGCGCCGACCAGCTTGTCCGGGTTCAGCATGGGCAGCTGGGCGAGGGCCTTGGCGCGGCTCATGTAGTAGGAGCTCTCGAGGCCCTGGTCGCCGGCGAGCAGGTCGTACGCCTTGGTGCCCATCCACATGTACGGCGCCTGCCACCAGTGCTCGAGCGGCAGCAGGATGGGCAGCGAGTGCGACAGGTGGGGGGCAATGTCGAGAAAGGTGCGGCGCTCGTGCAGGGCCTCCATGACGAGCTGCAGCTGCGCGTAGTCGAGGTTCCAGACGGCCTTTTCCAGGTAGCGCACGCCGCCGTGCACGAGCTTGGTGCTCTTGGAGCTGGTGCCGGCCGAGAAGTCGTCGCGCTCGACCAGCGCGACCTTGAGGCCGCGCGTCACGGCGTCGAGCGCGATGCCGGTGCCGGTGGCGCCGCCGCCAATGATGAGCAGGTCGTACTCGTCGTCCTTGCCGTCCTGCTGGCCGCTGTGGCGGCGCAGCTCCGCGAGGTTGTCGGCGCGGCTCTTGGGCTTGGGAAAGGTCGGCGGCACGATGCGGCCGCTGGCGTCGCGCTGCACCGAGACGAGCGGCGTGTCAAACGAGTGCTTGTTCTGCTGTCGGCGGGAGGCGTAGACGACGGAGCCGGCCGTGGCCACGGCCGCGAAGCCTATCAAGGGCTTGCGCAGACTCGAGAAAGCTCGAGACATTGTGTGAGATGTGGCGGTTGTGAGGTGGCGCTGTTGATGAGGCTTCTTAGGTGAGTGAAACCAAGCGCAGTCGAGTCTGGGTGAAAGCTATCGCAAGCTTGATTCCTCTCCGACGATGAAATCCCGGTGTATGGGAAAAGGGAAAAGGAGTGGCCCAGGTCGGTATTGCAAAATTATGCAGTCACAAGCTTCGGCAGACGCGATCCGGGTACCGGCTGCTTTTAGATGCTATTAAAATGGATCTGCTGGGGTGTCACGTATTCGAAATAGCTTTCGGAGCTGCTCTCCAGTCGGGAAGAGTTGTAGATTCGGTTGTAGAGTGTTGGATGTGGCTTGCGGGTATCAAAGATGGATGGAGGGAATCATGAACAAGAACGGCGCGGTAGCTTGCTGATATAGAATGGCAAGGCCGGGATAGCCGCGAATGGCCAAGATGACAGTGAGTCGCAAGGCGCGTAGAGATTGTGAAGCTTGAGTCTCCACAACGAAACTATCGGAAACTGTATGGCGAACAGCAGCGAGGTGGGCTGTGGGTGTCGATGGCGGTTCTCTTGGACAGGTGAAGGAAAATGGCCGGATTCCCCACGTGTAATGGCGACTGGATTACAATTCCATGCAGCAGGATAACGGAAACAGAAAGAAAAGGTTCAAAATTAGAGGAGACGAAAAAATGGCACCGAAACCGCACAGTCAGGTGAGGGAGATGGGGCAATGGAGGAGGAAGGAAGAGAAGAAGAGCATCTGAGAGTATCCGTAACTAGGGGAAAAAGCCGAGTGCTGGCCGACCTTTGCGACTGTGACATCATGTCCCGGACAACGCAAAGGTCACATAGAGAGAGAGAGAGCACTGGTTGGAAAAGAGGAGACGGCGGAGAAGGACCCAAGACGGCGGTCTCGGAAGGACACAAAAAGCTCTTGCAAGTCACAGGCAAGTTGACACCCGAAAAGATGGAAACTTTTCCACCAATTGAACTATTGGGTGGGCGCTTCTGAGGCGGTTGTTCGAAGTGTGTGTTCTCCATCTTTAACCGTGAGACCAGCCAAGAGACACCCATGCTTGTCTGATTTCAGTGTCTCTCATGCGTCTCGGGTTTTCGACCCCGAGCTGTCCCTCGGGCTCACGTCGGTCTTTACAGCCCGAGACGTGGCTCCAACTATCCACCAGTCCCGCTGGAGCCTCATCTCGGTACTCGCTCGGGAGCGTTGACCCGAGGAGTGCACACCGAGGGGATCCCCTTTTTCATGGTCCAATAAAACCAAAAAAACAAATCTCCAATAATTATCCCTGCAAGCCATTCCCGCGCGCGTGGAAAAAGTTACATTGAACGGTCGAGTTGCCTTGGCTTTTCCGCTCTCAGCGAAGAAAAGACCGCCGAAAAGTCCGGTGCTGCCCCCCCGAGACCTCCGGAGGCCAAGCCCGGAGCACCGACTCGGAGCGCCTCGCCACAACGGAGTCTCCTCTGCTGGTCACGCGCCCGTTTCAATATTTGCCCTCCAACTGCCGTCGCGTCGTAATTCCCAGCCAAGCCTTCAACTTTCCGCCTTTTTTTTTTTTTTTTTTTAGTTCTTTATGCTTTTCCACGCGGCCAACTGCCATGCCTGCCGGGGTTGTACGCCGCGCCGGCGACCCTCCCCCGCAGAAGAGACACATGGAACAAACGTCTAGTTGCGAGGTAGCATCCCGTCGACGGATCTGTCTATGCCATCCCGGGCTCGATATACTACTATTTCTCTGTGCTTTTCTTTCTTACCCATGTTGGACTACCACTTCGTGATTCAGTTGCGGTGCACGTTGATCGTTCCATAACCGTTTAGGGTTAATAAGTCGTTCAACTAATGGCTTACCCGCCCTCGCGTGGCTCTGTGGCCCTTTCCCCCCGCCGTTCGTGAATAACCCTAGCTGAAGCCCACAGCGGTGCTACTTCTCTTGCAAAACGGGGCAAACTGTTGGGGTCGATGCAGAAGAACGAACAAGTAACCTACGATGCAGCGACAACCTGCTGTGGATCTATAGTAAGAGTTTGCCCTCTCTTACAACCAAAGGGCTGGCATGCTGAGCCAACATGTGACGACTGCAATTCGAACACGGCCAACATCTTACAACCATGCATGTCTTCGCTACGCCTCGTCCGCTTCTGCATTATCAAATTGCATTCGGCATCGCAGCAGCGGTGCCCGTTTGAGAATCAGCGCGCCGTCTGCTGGTAGTCAGCCCCGTGTAAGCAAGCCGACGGGACCCCCAAAAAGGAGGCGCAGGAAGCCACAACAGCCAAGCAATAACTTAATGTCGATGGATGCACACGCCCCCTTCTCGGGCACCCGCCCAACCTTGGGTCCGCCCCTCACGGTCTGCATTTGCACTGGCACAATGGCTCGCGCCATGCCAGCGTAAACCTTCACAGCTGGTGGGGGGTCTAGGTGTGTTAAAACTAGCTGATTAGGTGTGAGGGAGAGCGCGCGCGAGCCAGAAACCCGGGAAAAATATTGGAAAGGCTCCCTTTTGCGATCCCTCATCACGAGGTGGCTTTTCACTGAACTGCTGTAGTCTACAAAGCATAAAATGTCATGTCGTCAGAAGCAGTCGTCATTGGCCAAGCCCCCATTGCCACGGCTCCTGAAATGGTCATCACATCAAGAATGCAGCCGTTTCGTCGAGCTACAAAAACGTTTACGATTAATGCGTGAAAAAATAAAAGGAAAAAAAAATAATCTGCTCCATCACGTGTAACGACTCGCCAGCGATCAAAGTAAGCCCATTGTCATCCTGGCTGGGACAAGAGGGAGGGGGGCTGGCCGGGCGTGCGCAGGCATGCCCATGCCTGCGCAAGCACCTTGACTAGCCCAGAAAGAGGCACACATCCGACTCACAAGCAGCGCTCTTCATGCTGCAGGCGCAGAGGCAGTAGAAGCAAGACTAACGAAAAATGGGAAGGAAAAAACAAAGCTTGTCCAGCTAGTCATTACGATCATGCGTTACGAGCTCCGCTTCAGCCCACGAACTTGAATCAGCGCATGTTCCAGACTCTGCACAGAAATCATGGCGAGAAAAAACAGGCTCTTGCTGTACGTAAAAGTTGTTAGCTGCATAGGTAGTCGTTGTTTTACTCGAGCAATGGAGGAAGAGTAGAAAACAAGGCTTTTAGTCCAAGCCATGTGGCGGTGCTAAAAGGCCAAGCACTAGTTGGCGGGAGAAAGCTTGTAGCTGTTCGTTGTCATGAAAATCAAGACATCCTAGGAATATAGAAACATAGAGACATGAGGAAATACGTCACAATAAAGCACAGCAAGCGTTAGGACAGAATATAATCATCAGGATAGGACAAATTCAATTTAATACAATATAAACACTAGTCTCATCTCAAACTTTACCCTCAAGCGACTTTCTGTATGTGTTTGACCAGACATCGCGGCGGGGCTGCGTTAACCTCTTGAGGCCAAACCAGGGAGAGTTGACGGGGCTTGGGCCCGTGTAGACAAAGAGGTCGTACAGGAAACCGCCAAAGAGCGTGCCCAGGAAGGGGGCAACCATGGGAATCCAGAAATAGTAGCCACCGGCAGAAAAGACCTCGGTACCGTAGCCAACAAAGTAGGTGATGAGACGAGGGCCGAAATCACGGGCCAAGTTGATGGCGTAACCAGTCTCCCAGCCCAAGCAAGCACCGATGCCAAAGATGAGAAAGAAGAGAGCCAGCGGCAGCATCTTGCCAGCACCAATGTTGTCGTCGTCGACGAGGGCGAAAATGACAAACTGAAGAACGGAGCTGGCGAGGAACTCGGAGAAGAACATGCCGGTACGGGTCATGAAGGCGGCGGGATATGTGCAAAAGACGCCGGCGGTGGCATTAGGGCCGCTGACGGTTCGAATGCCGGGGCCGCCCTCGAAGTTGTCAATGGCCGACTTGTAATTGCCGTAAATGATGGCAGCGCCGGCCATGGCACCGAGAAGCTGGGCGAGGGCGTAGACGGGGAATTTGCGCCAGGGGTGGCCGCGGAAGACACAGTTGGCCAGTGTAACTGCCGGGTTGATATGCCCGCCAGATTTGCCGCCAACATAGACACCAAACATGACGCCGATGCTAAATACTGTCAGTAAATGGGCCTGGCGCGAGATTACTTTGTCGAGAGACTTACCCCCAGCCCCATGAGATGCTTTGGTAGTTTCCCTTTTCTCCCTTGCTTAGTACGACCTGGGCAACGACACCGTCACCAAAGATGATGAGAATCATGGTGCCGAGGAATTCGGAAAAGGCATCCTGCCAGAGGGAGCGGATTTTGGTCCAGGCCAGCTCCTTCTTCTCGGGAGGAGGCAGCTGGGGAGGAATAGTGTCGGGTGTGCTTGGAGGAACCATCTTGCTGTTGTGGTAGGAGGTAATCTTGTCGATTGACGACGCAGACACAGAGTCCTGGGAGACTGGAAGGGACATTGATACAAGATGAGGAGATGGGAGGATGGAGTCTGGGGATGCAGTCGAGAAAATCTCTGATGCAACTCCACGGGGAAGAGGCGACTATTATGCTCTTTTGTGGTGTGAGGCGAGAATGGTGTGGCGGGCCTGGCCGTTGCGACTACTTGAACCCCGCGGACAGAAGACGACGAGGCCCCGGCGGGCGGGACGAACAGGTATACTGGCCGTAGCTGGGAATGGATCCGGGGATGGCGTCGAGCAGGGACTATGTTGGCGAGTAGTCCTGACAAGGTCTAGGCGCGGGCGTGGGAGCCAGACTGGCAGCAGTTGCGCCTCTCCGGTGTTCTCGGCCGCGAGTGGGACTAGGGTATCATGTAGGGGCGGCGGCAACGGGTGAGGATATTTCTGTAGGTTGTTCCAAGGCTTGGAGAAGAAGACGATGGCGCGAGCTGGTTGATGATGAGACGAAGGAAAAGCAAGCCACAGTGGGCGAGGAAGGGGGGTGTGAGAGGACTTGAGTAAAATATTCAACTAGGACGGGCGAGGATGCGGAGAGCGCGGCCATGTGTGTGTGTGTGTGTGGTGGGCTGCTGGTGGGCTACTGGTAGAGAGGAGGAGCCAAAAGAAAAGGCGGAGGCGATGAACGACTTGCTCATAAATTAGAGCTGCGATTGCCTAGTGATATTGGCTGGTTCGCTACCGCCCGTTGTCGAGCGTGGTCAGGGCTTGAATGAAGATTCGGCAAGTCTGGGGGAAGAGCATGGGTGCAAGAGCATAGACATGGTGAGAGAAACACCCATGTCGACTGGAAAGAGGGGGCGTGTCTAGACTGTGGGAAGCGAACGAACGGAGGGGGGCCGGGAAAGAAAATTAAGACTTGAAGAAAAAACGGACGAAAGAGCCAAAACGGAACAGGGTCTCTTCGGGGGTGTAGCACCGAAGGGGGCTGCAGCGACGGGTGGCGGTGCGTCTGCAGCAATGAGTTGGAAAGCCACTGGACTAATTCTGGCCGAGTAGTTAAGTTAGTGGTCTGAGCAGTGGTGAGAGGTGGCTAACTAGTTGTCCGGGATGAGGGGGGGGGCGATTGAGGAAATGCATTGGTCGACTGCACGGCCGCGCCGGAATCGTCAAGACGGCGAGGCGAGTCTGACTTCTGAGCGGAACTGGACATCGGTAGGTGTGGCTCAGCAAGGCGTTCGTTCCTTGGCTGTGGCGCAGGCAGACACCCACTTTTGCTCACTGTAGGTTGGCCGGCGCAGACGATGCAGGCGATGCCTACCTCAGTAATAACGCAACTGTTTTTAGTGTTCCCTGGAATTCAGAAAACGGTACTGCAGTGGTTTATGACGAGCATCCAACGGCTGTCGCAGTGGAGGCCTCGTCCATTTTCCCTGGCATTGTTTCTTGAATCTTGGCGCATGCTAGCTTTTTGTTCTTGTTCCCATCTTTTGCATCGTCTTGTTCGTTTGCTCACGTAACACGATGTCTTTTTGCCGTCATGTTAGAGCCAAGATGTGTTGCGCCACGCCCGCCACCTTCTGCTGATCTGACACGCCACCCCCGCTGCATGACAGCTGCAGCAGCGCCAGCGAGCGAGCGAGCCAGCGACCGGGTTGTCCGAGAGGGTGTGTGTGGTCGAAAGTGCGCTGAAAAAAAAAAAAACGATCGTCTACTCCGTACCAGTGGTGAGCCTGCCACCCGCTGAAAGAGACGACACTTGCTCACTGAGCCAAGGCCCGGACTCTTCGCACAGTGCCTTGGCCTGCGCGCGTCATGCAGCAAGGACCAGGTAGGTAGCGGGTTGTTTTCTTAACATTTTGCACACTCGTTGTGATTACTTCCAATCCTCTTTTTGTGCCATTTCCATTATAGTCCGTCAGACAGTGCCCGTTTTTGTCTTGCCCTCGTGCCCACAAACCCATCCGCTGGCACCGAGAATATGGGCGGTTGTTCGGATAGGCTGGCAACTGGGTGTATGACGGGTAACACACTCCGTACAGCGGGGACTGTCTAGCTTTTTGTCTTGAGCGGGTTATAATGGCAGATTCCGCGCGCAGCCATCGTTAGGCGAGAGCGCAGGAATGCAGGGCAGAGCAAAAGACGGCGTTTGAGCAACGAGTCAAAAGCCCGCTTCGGCCCCAGAAAACCCTCGTGGCGGCGACATGGCCAAGACCAGCCACCGAGCTTTTATTTTTGTGCTTCTACTGAGTTTCATTAGATCGCTGTAGTGGTAGCGTCCAGTGCTGAAAGTGACTGCCTGCCTGCCTGCCTGCCTGCCTGCCCGCAACGCACCGGCAGAATATAGTCCCTTGTCCCCTCCCCTGCAAGCCTCAGACGAGGCTGCCAACAGCGCAAGCAGTCATTCGGCCCTTTGCCCCGAATATGGCGTTCGTCTAGCGTGCCCAGTGTCCGATTGGGCTCGCTCCACAGAAACTATCTAGAAGGCTTGCATGGCTTGGCTTCTCGGTCTTCAACACCGAGCTTCTGACAGCGGGACCGCAAATACCCAGTGTGTCTCCATTTGCATGTTTCGATTCTCCAAATTTCGCAATGGCCTCTGCAAGGGCAGGGTTTTTAAAAAAAAAATCATAATGCCATGGCGCCGGCCGACCGAACCCGACAACCAAAGGCTGACCGAGCAGTGGCGCTACCTGACACTTTGGATTGTCCCATGGCTGCAGCAGCCAATGTGTACATGATGGCTCTGTTCGTATACCTACCTAGGTAGGTATGCAACGACCAGCACCATACAGCCATCGTAACAACAGACGCCCCAAGTTGCACACGCACCCCCCCAAAGCTTCTCCATACTTATTTTCCCCGTCATGAACAATTTGTCGAGCGTTCCAGCCTGGAGATTTATTTCTCATCTCGTGACGCTGTGAGGCTCCTCTTCCCCACAGGCGTTGGAAAACTCGGGGCCGTCGCGTCGGGTCGAGCAGCAGTACAGAATGCAGAATGCAAAGCACGCCAGGAAAGGTACCTCATTTTGCGATGAGATAGTTTCAGATACATGTATTGTGTCAGCTGCAACTATGGTCTCTTGTCGTAGAGTTGGCTCGAGAATAGAAAGACATGTGCTGCTGCATGTATGCACAACGGGCTCAGCTGTGCCTCATGCGGGGTAGCTCTTCTTTGTCCAGCCTTGCGCCAACAAACAATAGCGTGCTTGCGGCTGCGCGCCATTGTGCCAAAATCAATTCCACAAGAAACACACGCGGTAGTTAATAAATCAGAGGATCCAGAGCCTGCATGAGACACCGCTTCTAGGCTCGGACGTGGCTTGGATTGGTGCCGGCGTCTCCAAAAACTGCTTCCCCGTGGGCTTCCTGGCTGGCGAGCCTGGGGAGCGTCGGCGCCACCAGAAAATGGGGTCTGGGGGAGCCCATTTCTGGAGCCCATTTCTGCCCATTTCTGGAACCCAGTTGCGTCAGGCCCTCCACATGTCAATTGCACGAGAGTACAAGTATTTTTACGATCCCCGTCTCGTGGAGCAGAAACTTGTCTCTCGTCTTCCTGCTTCTTGCCTTTTACTCCCATTTCCTCTCTCGTCTCTTCTCCTTCTGCTCTTCTACAATCGACTCCCCAAAAGGGCTTCCCTCCGCAAAAGCTCGCTGTCCCCCGTTTTTTGCTTACTTCATCCCACTCTGCCACTACATCGTCCTGCTGCGACCAAAGAGCTTCCCCGCCAGACTTTATGCTCGCCAACCTCATCTCCCAAACTCACAACAGACTCATCAACGCCATGGCTCCTTCAGGGGACAATGTATTCGTCGGTGCCATCGACCAGGGCACCACGAGTACCCGCTTTCTCATCTTCAATACCAATGGCGAGGTCGTCGCCCTCCACCAGATTGAATTCAAGCAAATCTACCCCCAACCTGGGTAAGCAGCTGCAACCCCTCCATGACCTCGCCAACTCATGTTGCGCGCGCAGTCGCAGTCGCTGTCGCATGCCCTCGCAATCAGTGATGTGCCGGCTCTCGATAAAAAAAGAAGAGAAAAACAAAAAAAATGAATAAAGCTAATTTTTCCGTCCTTGCAGCTGGCACGAGCATGACCCTGAAGAGCTCGTGAGCTCCGTCGAGCAGTGCATCGACGGCGCCGTCGCCGCCTTTGAGGAGCAGGGCCACTCCCGCAGCCAAATCGCCGCCGTCGGCATCACCAACCAGCGCGAGACCACCATCGTCTGGGATAAAAACACTGGCAAGGCGCTTCACAATGGCATCGTCTGGACCGATACCCGCTCCCAGGAGCTCGTCCGTCGCCTCAAGAACCGTCTCGGCTCCGGCGAGCTGACCCGCCGCTGCGGCCTGCCCCTGTCCACCTACTCCTCCGTCGGCAAGCTGCTCTGGCTTCTCGAAAACGTCCCCGAGGTCAAAAAGGCCTACGACAATGGCGATCTCGCCTTTGGCACCGTCGACGCCTGGCTCGCCTACAAGCTCAACGGCGGTCCCAAGAACAACGTCCACGTCTCGGACCCCACCAACGCCTCGCGCACCATGTTCATGAACCTCGAGAAGCTCGAGTACGACGACGAGCTCCTCGACTGGTTCCGCATTGACCGCAGCAAGATCCAGCTCCCCAAGATTGTCCGCTCCTCCGACCCCGAGGCCTTTGGCACCCTCGCCAACACGGCCCTCAAGGGCATCAAGATCACCGGCTGCCTGGGCGACCAGTCTGCCGCCCTCGTCGGCCAAAAGGGCATCACCCCCGGCCTGGCCAAGAACACCTACGGCACCGGCTGCTTCCTCCTCTACAACGTCGGCCCCAAGCCCATCTTCTCCACCCACGGCCTCCTGTCCACCGTCGCCTTTGACTTTGGCCCGGGCAAGACCATGTACGCGCTCGAGGGCAGCATTGCCGTCGCCGGTTCCAGCATCAAATTCCTCGTCGACAACCTCGGCTTCATCGAGTCGTCGTCCAAGCTGAGTGCCCTCGCCGAGACTGTCGAGGACAATGGCGGCTGCACCTTTGTCACCGCCTTTAGCGGCCTGTTTGCTCCGTACTGGATCGACGATGCCCGCGGTACCATCTTCGGCATCACGGCCTACACCAAGCGCGGGCACATTGCCCGTGCCACGCTCGAGGCCACCTGCTTCCAGACCAAGGCCATTCTCGACTCCATGGAGAAGGACAGTGGCCAGGCTCTGACCGAGCTTGCCGTCGACGGTGGCATGTGCAACTCGGATCTCATCATGCAGGTCAGTACTGAAATTCCAAGGCTCACGAATGGCAGCACATCATTTGCTAACACTTGACCAAACAGACACAATCCGACTTTATTGGCATGCCCGTCATCCGCCCTGCCATGCGCGAGACGACTGCTCTCGGTGCTGCCATCGCCGCCGGTCTGGCCGTCGGCGTCTGGAACAGCCTCGACGACCTGAAAAACGTCAACACCGAGGGCCGCACAACCTTTAGCCCCCAGATCACCACCGAGGACGCCAGCAAGCGCTTCGCCCGCTGGGAGAAGGCTGTTGAGATGAGCAAGGGCTGGGCCAACTATCCCTAACTGCATATTTGATCATGGTGCTCATGTATGACTATGGCGTTGCCGCGTTTTCCTCTTTTCTTTCTTTTCTACTTCTTCTTCTCTTGATACTTTTGGTTTGAAACATATACTAGCAACGGCTTTTTTTCGAAGCGGCTCAAAAAGAGCCATGGAATGATGGAATGACAATATTTTACTCATGAATATAGCAAAATTCGAATGTTTTGCAAACAAACGTCTTTTTCTCAACGCGTCCACTCCATCAGCGTGCCTCAAAATTATTTAGTCGTGACAGATGTGGCACCCACGCACCGTACCCAGGGACGTCTACCTAGGCATACCTCCAAGGGCCAGCCCGTTTGTAGCCTGCATTAGCTTCGGCTTAAAGTAGCAGCCGGCGCATCACGCGCGCATTTGGCACAGATTTTCCCTTGCCCAGCCAGGCAGTCCAGCACATTCGTCACACCACGGCCTTCGGGGACAGAGGCCTTTTTGGGCCTTGAAGGGTGTCGTCGGGATTGAGCCTATAGCTACCTGTGCACTGCGGTCAGGATGTCCGAGGGCCCGGCAGCTGCTGTGAAACACGCAGCCATGTACTCCATGCGTAGGCAATCTACGTGACCAACATGATTGGCAGTTGGGAAAGCCGGGGGAAAACGTGGCTGATGATGCTTGGTCAGAAGTAGTGGCGTCATTGTAGCATGGGGAAGCTGTTGATTGAGTAATGTACTGATCGTGGAGACGGAGGTTGCTTGATAGAAGTGCACAGTATCCGTACCTGGTAGGCACCTACCCAGGCACGGAGTAGATGGATGCTGATGGACGATGCTCGGTGGGCTTCGGCGCTGTTACAGCTGTATCTGGTGGCGCGGTATGCGCTGAAGTGCCCTGTAACTACCTGCAGCTTTCAGCGTGGCGGGCTCTGAAATCGGATGCGGCGTGCCCACTAAAACCCCTGGTCAACCCCCCCAAAAGCAGCAACCGCGACGCCAGTTTCAGCGCCTTCACAACGGGCGAAAGGCTCCTCGTGGCAACACGCAGCGCGCCCCTCACTTTAAACTGACCACGCAGAATCCTTCTCGCTTCCCACACACACCATTTCCGACCACTGGTTTGCTGATCATCCATCCCATATTCTTCCCTCTCCTCTCTCCCCTCTCCCAGCCACCAGCCACAGCCACCAGCTGCTCAAAGCTCCTCCCGTCCGGCTAGTCAGGGCCCTTGTTCGAATGCCCGCCTGCAGCGAGCATGAGCATGCGGTGGTTCCACACAATTGGGACGCCGCGCGGAAAGAAAAAAAGCTTCTAGTTGGAGAGCAGCCACGACTAAAAAGGGACAGGGAGAGAAAAAAAAGCGGACGTTGACCTCGCAAACTCAATGCCGAACCTGGTCTAAATGCGGACCCAGTCCTCGGTGTTTTCAAACTGCGAGCTCCGAGAACAAGATCTCTGTGCTGTCGGCAGGCCGTGCGAAAGCTCACTACCAGCGACAGAGGTACGTACCAAAGCTGGTTGCGTGGCGAGTATCGCAGAAGCACCATCAATCATTCTACGAAGTCTGCTTTTCATCAAAAACCATCTGAGCGTTCTCCTCTTCTCATCTGCTTTCAATCTCTGCGGGGAACAATCTGACTTACAACTCGCGATAGATCCTATCCACCTCAAACGTTCAATCCGCCCATTGTTCTTTGGTTCCCGCTTGTTCTGATTCCACCCTTCTCGCTTCTCTCATCCCGAGCTTTGGAGCTCACATTGCCTTATCGCCTACGGCGCAGCCGATAGCTTCTTCTCATATCCGCCCTCCAATCATTCTCCGTCTCTGCTCTTCTATAGCAAAAGACCCATCTCTGGCGGGCCTCGAGCCAAGGTGTGGAGGCTCTCCACGACCGGATAAGCCCTTTGGATATCGAGTCTTTGCATCTGTATTGCGTTCTGTTCTTGTCTGCTTGTTGCGTCTCTTCTCCCCTGTCCCGCAGCCCCGGGCCGACAAGGGCTCATTTGACACTGAAACCATTTTCCCCCATCCCAATATAATCCACTATAACTCGCTCCCCGATGACCGAGGAGGAGGAAGTATCGGTCGCCGTCAGCCAGCATGATGGCTCCAGCGGTGATGAGGCCAGAGACAATGCCTCGACCTCCTCTGCGGGCGGGTCCAAGAAGCGTAAGCGCAGCAGATATCAAAAGACCTCGTGAGTAACCATCTTCATCTCGCCACCTGCGGCTTGCCAGCCCGATGCATCATTGGCTGGCTTTGTATACGGTGTGACTGACCCAAGACATCTGCAGATGCGAGCTATGCAAAGCTCGCAAAGTCAAATGTGATCGGGCGGAGCCTGCATGCTCCTGGTGCGCCCGCCACAATCGCACCTGCGTCTATCTCGAAAGGCAAAAGCCTGGCAGCCGCATAGGTTTCAGTCTCGAGCTCGAAGCCAAGGTCAACAAGATTGACGCGCTGCTGCAGACCCTGGGTCGCCGGGTGGAGGAGCACATTGCCGACGGACACGCAGCACTGCCCCAGACGCTGTCCCCTGCCATCAGCACCCATGCGCAGTCTCACATTGATCCGTACGCGCAGGAAAGAAATAGGAGCAGCCCTGCGAGCGGTGCGCCTCGAAGCACGCCATCAGTGGCCGGCGGGCCGCCGTCCGCGCTTCCAGGCCAAGGCTGGGATGATGCCGACCAACGTCAGGGGCGAGGGCCCCTCCAAGGCGTGAACGTCGACTACACCAACGCGACCCTACTCCCGCAAAGGCTCCGACGAGGGCCGTCGGCGCTGTCTGCTGGTACAGACTTGCCGCCTCAGGATGTTGTATACACGCTGGTCGATTTGTACTTTAAGCACTGCAACACTTGGTCCCCCATTCTCGACCGCAAAACAACATTTTCCATCTTTTTCGGTTCGACGTCGCTGAGCGAAGCCGACCGTGTTCTACTACATGCCATAGTGGCAACGACGTTACGATTTCTGAAAGATCCTCGATTCTCCCCCGAGATGCGCGCTCACTACCACGAAACCTCACGGCAGATTGTGCAAATGTACGCCATGGAGCACGTCAGTGTAGAAGCTCTGCGCGCTCTTGTCATCGTTTGCCTCGACGAGCTCGGCACCTCCAACGGGCCGCGTGGGTGGAATTTGCTGTCGTTGCTGGCGCAGAATGCTCGACAGCTCAGTCTCTGCGAGGAGAGCAGCGTCTACCTTTCCGTCGAGACTAGCGACGACGCCCCCATGACGGGCTCCATCCGACGCATCGCCATCGATAGACCGCAGTCTTGGATTGAAGATGAGGGCCGAAGGCGGCTCGCATGGATGGTTTATCTCCTCGATCGATACGCGACGATTGCTACGACGACATTCGATTTCATGCTAGACGACAAAAAGATGAAGCGGATGTTGCCGTGTTCTTACGATCTCTTTTCTCGCGACATTCCGGTTGAAACACGTTCATGGGGCTCGAGTCCTGATCAGCACGGTGCGACTAGTCTTGTTGTCAACAAGCCCGACAATTTGGGCAGTTTCTCCTATCACTGCGAGATTCTTCGCATTTTGAGCAAGGTCCATGATTTTCTGAAGACGCCGTTGGATATTACATCTTCTTCCGAAATGGCGGCTTGGCGAAACACGTATCGATCGTTGGATGCTTCGCTCGACTCATGGCTGCGAGGGCTGCCCGGCGACTATAGCAAGATTTCTGCCCTGTGCCACTCGGATCCCGCGAGCCGAGTCGCCAACTGGTTCATGCTGCACAGCGCCTACGTTACCGCCGTTGTGCGCCTTCACTCCTCGGCTGCCTACCCGACTGTGCGATCCCAACTGTTCGTACCCTCACATTATGCCATGCAGCGCTGCCTGTCAGCTGTGCAGAGCCTGGGTGACATTGCACAAGACGTGTACGAAGCCAGTGGCCTAGATCATCTCGGTCCCCCATTCATCTTTTCTCTCTGGGTCGCAGCTCGCCTGCTGCTTGTCCACGCCGCGACCATCGGCTGCCCGGTCGATCCCCGCATCGAATTCTTCATTGAGATTCTGGGGCACGTCGGGCAGTACTGGGAGGTGGCCGACAACTATGCCAAGGTTCTCGCGCGTGCCGTTCAGCGCAGTCGGCAAGGCCACATGAGCTTCAATGCCATGCGACAGTAAGCACCTCTGCAGCAGACTGACGATTCTTGTAGAAAGCTAACATTATGGCATCAGGAGCGCACACGGTCTCGTTACTCTGACATCGTCGACCCGACAAACGGGCATTGAGCCTACCTCGACCCAAATCACCTCGCTGAGCGAGCTGGACAATATTGACATTTTTGACTTTTTCAACTATCCCAAATTATCTGAACCCGCGGTGCGAGCGCTGAGCGGCCAATCGCAGTTGCAAAATACGACCGACGGCGAGACGGCGAGGCTTCCGGATCCAGAATCTGACTGGCTTCCCATGCCCCAAGGCGCCTAGGCTCAGCCATATATCATACTGAATCATATTTCTGCATATATACCACAATGATCACTTTCTTTGTAGACTGAATCGGATGTCCTGAACCCAGCATGTTTGGTTGTCAATCATAGGATGAGCATAAAGGGTTATCTTTACCCGCGGCCTTGGTTCTACTTGACTCTCGTTAAAGTATCTTTCGAATTTCCACATATCGTCACGCCCCTGTCATGTGCCTTCGTGCGGAAATCGGTCTTGGATGCACATTGATAGGATCATCGTGGAACATGGTGCCGTCTCATATATCACGACTCGATATGGACTGAATGATATCAATGCTCATGAGGGCACTGCGACATGTAGCCGACGCCGAACCCGGTCGACGATCGACTGCAGATTTGCATGCCTGAAGGGATTGTGGCTTTGCGCGACGGAAGCGTGTTGCATTTTGACAAGCAGGGCGACTGCGTTGGGGATGGCACGTCGCTGGCCAAAAGTTGCAGGACCGAGGAAACGGCTTTGCTTGTTCGTGGGAGAAGATAGGACAGGTCGCTGAAGCTGAACTAAACTTTCATGCGATGCTGATTGCTATTCGCCGACCGAAACAATTGCAAAAAATGTTTGTCAGTCTTGACATGCTATTGATCTGCCACTCGGCAGGACGCAATCAAGATCACACCAGTAGCAAAGAGAGCTCGCGCGATTTACTATAACCTACATTGAAACCAAATTACGCCAATACACTCTTTTCCATGTTTCTTAGCTTTATTTACTGTTTAAAAGATACTACATAGAGTTCTTACTCGACATGCATGTAGTCGACATTCCGCGAGAGGCTACCCTGTACACAACGAGTCACGGCTGAAGATGAAAGCGGCCACGGCTGATTTCCCCCATTTTTGAGTCACAGATGGTTATCTTTCAAAAACGGTCCGTTGCCAGTAGCCGAGCGGCCAAGGCGCTGTACTGACGTATCACAAATGTCTCCGAGCCTCTTAATGACACGCCAGGTGGTGCGGTCGCCCTTTCACCCACGCGCTGCCATCTTTGACACTCCCTCACGGCTACAAAACATGTTTTCCTAGATTCATTCGATATTTTTTTTTAAAAGAGTTGCAACTAGGCGAAACAAGTCGCTGCCGAGAGCGGCCTGCCATTTTTACTGGCCGCTCAACTTGCACATTTGTTTAGCCCTCGTGCACCTCTTCTGCCCAGGCCTGAGATGCATTCCGAGAGACCACGTTGGGAGACATGTCCTGACACTTGATTCTGCGAAACTCGCTTCCTTGGCCTCCCTTGTAACCTCGAGCACTGCTGAGAAGAAAATCCGCGGAAAATGCGCGCAAGTTCCGCAGCAGCAATTAGGCGAATCCCTTTGGCAGTGCAAAGGCAGCACCTCAGTCCTCGGCTAGGATGATGACGAATTGGAGCATGTCACAGAGTAGATACTCAGGTCTCGCACAAACCTACACGTAGGTCAAAGTACTGGCCATTTCCAGAAGGAGCGCACTACCGCACAGCAGAAACCCTTTATACCAGACAGCTTGTGTCTCTTGGCAAATCTGAATAGTGGGAAGAGGACCTGGGCGCTGCTTTTGCACTGCCAAAGGGATTCGTCGAGTGTCGTTTTTGAGGTCTCAGTATGCGCTTTACCGGGATACATGGATCCAGGGGTTCTGTTGGTCATTAAAACCGGGAAAAAGGCTACTGTATATGACAAAAGAACCGATTCACTCGTCTACTTATGCACGCGTCTCGCTGGCTAGCACGGGGCTGAAGGCTCCGCATGCCACGCAAGACAACTCCTTCTGGTCGGGCTTGGCAGAGTGGGCGCGCTTCTGCATCTGCAAGGCTAAACAATCGATTCCTTCGCCTATATAGTTAACACGGCGCTAAAAACAGTCCCGGTGATGCCGTTGACAACGTTATTGTCCAGGTCTGTGAGATGGTTTCGGCGGTCTACACCGCCTCGCCCCCCGCGAGCTCCTGCGTCACAAGTTTGCTTCTTTCATGCTACTCTTGAACGCGGCGCGCGCACGTCGCGGATCCGCTGGGTACGGCAACTTCCGCTTGGAAACTGGCCCCCTCGATACTGACTCATGACTTGTCAGTCATTTGCCCAGGGCCTGACCGACGCCCGGGAAGGCCAGTAGTTGGATTTTGCCTTTTTAGTTCTCTGTGCATATCGGACAGTTGGAGGAAAAGCGATGGGCAGATGTGCTTGGGAAATTGAGTCGACAGCGCCAGATGCTCACTTCAGACTAGTAAGCAATCGTCATCCGAAAGTGGGCGGGTTTTGAAAGGAGTTGGCCCTCGACGCGAGACATTTCGCCAGCCATGGTCAGCAAAAACCGCGCAACATTATTCCGAAGTGAGGGATGTTATTTTCAAGCAGGTAAATGACGTGACAAAAGCCCCATTGCAATCTCCTTGACAGGCGACGGCTTTCTTTTCACCAGGAAATCTAGACGGATCAAGCAGGGAGAGACACCCCCCACAAGCGCGCCGCCAGCCCTACGGCGTCATGCCTTATTGACCCTCTGCCTCTTGGCGTTGTCAAGGGGCTTGCACCGAAAAGGGATGGGCGCTATGCCCCGTCTAGACGATGATGGCCCCTGCTAGCGCTCGCATTCGTGCGCGAACCCGACGCCCAGCTACGTCGGCGAGCGGAGGCACAGCGACGTAATCTAGTGGCTTTGCTGCATCTTTTGTCCGAGCAAGTTTATAGTTACTCCGGGACGCGAGCCCTGACTGGCTGCCGCGGGTGCAGCAATCTTCGGGCAGACGCCCTATGCCACAATCAGTCGTGGCTGCTGACGTTGAGGTTGACCTAAAACACCGACGATGCTGTTTCCAGAGAAGGCGCCAGGCGGCCATCATCATGTAGCTCTCCCCATTTTCGTCCACAGCCCTGCTCGCGTTCAGCCCACTTGCTGGGCGATGCGGCGCAGCGTTTGACTAGCCGTGACATGGGAGGCTCTCTCTGGTCGTGGTGGACCTACACGAGAAAGAAGCGGGCAGGGTTAAACTTTCCCTCTATTGGGCAATACTGGCGCTGTTGGTGCTGGAAGATCCTTTTGGGGGGCCACAAGGGTCTGATATAGCCTGTTGCCGATGCTTCGAGCTGCTCAAGGAACATGGAAGATGAATGTGCGAGACTAGCCTGCATGGACGTGCTGGTAGCACCATGATTCCCAACCGCGGTGTGATTATATACTCCGCGTGAGGTTCCGCGGGCCACATCGTGGAGCCTGTGTGTTCCTTCTTGGCTCCAAAGTTCTATGTCAATCACCATAGACCTCTTCACTTCTCCTTTTTCCATTTTGACCATTCCTATTTCCGTTGGCGTTTACACACTAAAGCCCTTCCTTCAGCCTTACTGCGGCAGTACATGCTATCCGGCATCGTCGAGTCTTGTTCCCTTTTACTTGGCAAGCTACCTAACAAAACCGGACAAGCCTTGATCATGAAAATGATTTGCCTCAAGCGGCCCTCGCGTACCTCCGTGCTGGCCAGCCTGGCCGGTACAGTCTTCCTTTTCGTGCTCCTACATCACATCCTGACCCCAAACATCATCGCCACTTCGCCCGAGAGATTAAAGGAGGCCGCCGATACCGTCGACCGCTGCGAGACACCTAGCAATGACACAACATCTCGGATACCAAACATTATCCATCAAATATGGAAGAACAACGACCTGTCCACCTACCCGCTCCCGGCGTCCGCGGGCAGCTGGGAGTGGAGGTTTGAAAACGCAAGCTACACCATCAAGCTTTGGACGGAAGACGACATTGTCAACCTGGTCAAAACGTCATATCCATGGTTCCTGTCCACCTATGAATCATACAAGTACAATATACAACGCGCCGACGTCGCCCGACTGATGGTTGTGCACCACGAAGGCGGCGTCTACGCCGACCTGGACGCGTACCCTTCGCAGGATACATCCGCCGAGACGATATCCTGCCTGCAGAATCTGGGCTATCAAGCCATAATGGCATCCACCCGCGAGGATAGGGGCATCAGCAACCACTTTTTCATGGCAGAAAAGGACTCCGAGTTTCTGCTGTGGGCGCTGCACGAAGCGAAAAAACGAGCAACTTCCCTCTCAGGACGCTTCATGCTGCCGTACATGGTTGTTTTCTGGTCCACGGGTCCTTTGATGATTACTTCCGTCATGAACGAATACGCATGGCTGTATAACCAGGCGGCCGAAATCAAATCCATGGCCGTCCTAAAGGACACGTACCTTCGCAGTTTTGTGCACCACGCCGCGGGTCGATCGTGGCACGGCTCCGATGGTCGCGTTCTAAATTTCATTGCTGATCATTTCAAGGACGTTATCGCTCCTGCTCTGATCTTCATCACGGCTGTGGCCGCTACAATCATCGTTGCGCGACGCTGGCGCTGGGCGCAGGTTCGTCCACACTTTTACAATGCCGTCCGTCAGTCGCAAGTATAGACAGCGATTCTGAAAGAATTGTAACAGTAGTGTTATTTTTTTGTATCTATATTGCTTATTCTCAGCATTGTCAAAGCTGGTACCAGAGTCTAGTTGGAGCTACCAAATGTAATCATGTAATCATAATGCAGAGCACTGGGTTTGGCTAGTGCTCGACACTATACCCTGATGGAGTCGTGCGCAATAATAACTCTAGTACGATGAATACAGTACTGTCGCAGAAATAGCGGCGTCAGCTACAGAAGGACTATAAGGTCTGGCAAGAGTGGCGGCAGAAGCAGCATAGGTGTACTGATGGCTTATTTACCAAGGCCCTGATTATGAGAGGACGACTTAGTCGTAGAATGCGACTCCCTATAGTATAGTTTCTGAGCATTTTAGACAACGATATTGCTTAATATACTATCTATACTTAACGTGGGCCGGTAAATTAGCGCCAATACCACCCATTCTGTTCTGGCTGTTACAGCGCAGGACTTTTAAAAGATAGAGAGCATAATCTCAAGCTGGTTTTGCGCACAATTATCTGCCGCCATCACGGCGGCGACAGCCCTATTCAGGTTGTCAAGAAAGGGCACCACTCTTGTGATCACTACCGGTACGCCTATGACCTCTCATGGTGTTGGCCAGGACTCGTGTATTGCCCTGCCAAAGGACAGCGTCCTCATTGGCTCTCGCGCTGCCTCTGAGCCTCCGAGTTTCCAGTAAGATGAAAAAGCTCTTGATGCAGTATTGTTAGCACTGTGAGTATACATGTTTTTAAAGAAACAATGTTTTTCTTAAGCATATACAGGACGCTTGGAGGATGCCATTTGACCTTATTTCGTTGACTAACCAGTTGCCTAGTTACTTATCTTGTACAGTATTGTATAAACTTGTCTTAGTCTTAGCCATGATCAATATTCGACTGGCTGTCTACTCCGACTGGGTCTTAGTATCCAGCGCAATACATTGGAGTTTCCCGGCTATCGTTCCTGGCATGAGAGCCTTGCGCGAGAGCACCTAAAATACCAAGCCCAGCACTACGCCATAGGCATTAGTCGGCAGTACCCCAGCAGTGCAACATCAACCCTCGGCATTTGCATGACGAGACTCCGCTAAAACACAATGCTGGTTCACGGAAATACTGTGATATGTCTGACGAGATTTTGCCCCTAGAGATACGGTTTGACCTGTTTTTCAGTCCATTCCCAGTATTGCCTCCCTAAAGCTGGGTCGGTAAAATCTTTGCGGGCGGGCATGATTCTTCCCCAGGGCATAACTGCACATCATCGTCAGATCAAGGGAGCAATTTCAAAGACAGCCTACTTACGCCAGGCCCCGTTGTGCTCTGGGGTTATGTCTTCATGCAAACCGGCGTAGAGCTCGGTATAAGCTCCGTATTTGGCGGGGTAAGCCACAAGACCCTACCGCGCATGATGCATTAGTCGAGCCCTCAGTACGAAATGGAGAAGAAGAAAGGGATCAAAGGCCTCATACAAAGAAGGCGACCTGCCAAGAGGGCACGTAGCGTTGCAGGTTGGTCATGAGAAGGCCGGGGTGCAAGCTCTACAGCATCAATGTCAGTTACCATTAATAGGGTCCCTCTTCCTGGTCGCCACTTACAACGCTGATGATGCCGTCATTCTTTGCTTGCCGGGCCAGCTCGCAAGCATGCAAGACATTGCCAGCCTTGCTCCTTGTGTACTTGCGTTGCGGCGACTCGTCGTTTTTGTAGTCCATGTTGGCAAAGTCCACTGCTGGAGTCGGCGCCCGCAGCGCGGCTGCCGACGACACCCACACCACGCGCACGCTCGCCGTCGGTGACGTCTTGGCCGTCTTGGCCAGCGCCGGGTACATTAGTTTAGTAAAGAGAAAGTGGCCGACATTGTTGGTGCCCAGCTGCAGCTCGTAGCCCTGCGCCGTCACGGACCCTTGCGGCGGCCACATGACGCCAGCATTGTTCCACAACACGTCGAGCCGGGATTCTCTGCCGAGAAACTCGTCGGCAGATTTGCGAATGGTACTTAGATCCGCCAAATCGAGGTGTAGAAATAGTACCTGCCCGCTGGAGCGCGGATGTCTTTGCCTTATGGTGGCCATGGCTTCTTCGGCGACGGCCTTGGAGCGAGCTGCGATGTACACTCGCGCATTGTGCATGTATAAAATGGAGGCAAGCTCCAAGCCGCAGCCACTCGAACCGCCTGTAATCAAAAACACCTGGCTCAATCAGCATGTTGCAATCCTTTTCTTATTGCTCCTGGGCTCTTACTTTGCCAGACTGGTCAGGGAGGTTGTCATCTGTCAGGACAGCCTCGGGAGGGTAAATGAGGCTCCAATACTGTCCCATTCTGTCTTTGTGTTTGGATGCTTTGGCGGATGCTTTGGTGGATGCTTTGGTGGGAGTTGTTGCAGGGTGTGATTCAACATGGGCCAGAGCAGCAGATTGTTGAATGGATATTGCTATGAGAAGTGTTTGTTCAGGGTACTAGCGGACTCATGTCTCATTTAAGTAATAGTCGGCTCCGGCACAGGCTCTCAGACGCAACTTCCGTTTCCGTGTAGATGATGACGCATCGGCTTAGATACTTGTACATTATGTCAGTGTAAATGCGCCGATTTCAAAGACGCCTACTGCATGGCTCAACGAAGAATTGTTAAAGTTGGGCCGGCTTTGGGACTGACCTCGGCCATGGATTACCGCGAAGCATAAAATGTACCGCAGTGGGGGTCGATCGTTGCCGCATTCTGCTAAAAAGTATCGCCCCAGCGTCAAAATATACATGCCTAACCCACGGGCTTACCGGGCGCTATCTCCGCGACGGAGCATCGGGCGAATTTCCTTTGCACAGGCAAGGAGCAGGCAAGTTACGGGTGGTCGATTAGTCTACTGTGACTGGCATACTTCGCTAGCAACGTACCGCTACAACCCCCCGTGTAAGTGCGCTGGGTTCGACGCCAGCCGCCCTCTACAGGGATGTGCGGAATGATGATTAGCAGGTAAGTCTTACCGGAGCAACTCAGCGGCAACCTCGGCTGCTGCTACAAACACTGGACTTTTTAATGTTTGAGCTTCATCCTTGCTTCGAGGTTCAACCATCCCCGGAAGAGGTGAGGCCCTCGCTCGCGTGCTACGCACCCTCTCGTAGAGGGTGTGTGGCAGGTGTACCTTAGTCATAGCGGATTATCCAAAGCCTCGCAACCGCCCAATCGCAGTACCGAAGCTCGTGGTTGACCAACTTGACTGGTAGCCTGATGAGTGTGCAGAAATTATTTTGGGTGAGAGGCCCCCTCAAAACATTGGTTATTCGCTGGTCATTCACGTTTGTTTCAAGATCATTCGCCGGAGAATCGCGAAATCTTTCCATCTTCAATTTTGTTGCCATTCCCTGGTCACGAAGTGTCAAGTTAAAAGATGGGTAGGAACGCCTGATTGGTGTAATCAACATTACCCGACTCGTAACGCTCATGTGTCGTCCCAAGTAGACGATCCCATATCCTCGTCTGTTTACCATAATCAAAACTTTTGCGATGTCCTTTACGATGATGCAAGTCATGATCCTCAATGGTCAACGCTACACCAAAGTAATCCAGCACATGCGCGAGCGTAGACGGAGCGATCATGTGAACGCGCAGGCCAGAGTGGCCAATGGCCTCACCATAGAGGATAAATGTTCCGCAAATCCACCAGTGATCAAATTCAAAGGACAATCCACGGAGCGCGTGTAGTGTCAGCACAGTCATGAGCGACACACCGATAATGTCGCCGATTACTGGCTCCTCATCTGCATAACCTGACAGCACTTCCACAGAACGGGTATGTCTTGCATGGCGCGATGATACCAGCAGAACCAGAAATCGAGGACAATAGGGTAGATTCCCAGATGTAATTTGAGCCCAGAGCCAGCATTGCAGGCTGCTCATCGCCGCCACGGGCGTGCTAGTCGTCTTGTATCGGAATAGAAAAGACAACAAGCTCCGACCAAAGAGAAGCATAAACAATTCAGATACAACCTTCTTAACACCAACATCAGGCACACCGTCGCGCTGACGCGAGTCGCCGTCGAAGTAGCCATGAACATGGTCAAGATAGCGTAAAACAGAGCTTTGCCGTACAACCATGGAGGCAGCGCCGATCAAGTATAAAGGAAACACCTGCCATGCAAGTATCGATTTCCACCCAGCTGTCCACGAAAGGATCTGTTGCACGGCAATGGGCGTTATTGCATGCGTGAAGATGAAGAGGTACTGCGATCGCTGTGACAGGTACGGGACTGGGTCTGTCTTGGCGTGTACGGGTACATCTCTGTCGTATTCGGGGTGGTTCGCGTGAGCGCGGGCAAGCATTCGATGGGCGTACGTCCATTGGCTCTGGTCGCCGTGGAGCCAAGTCGACTTCATCGAGTCTTTGGCATTTAGCTGGAACACCATCTTGGGTATAAGATCTGAATAAAGAAAAAGACCCTGCAGTTGAGGCTGAGATTGACATATCAATGGCAAGGATTCTGGCGTAGGACTGTTCGAATATATAATCGGGTGTATCATCTCCTGTCTTGGCCTGGGGTATATTTCCAGCCGGCGCAAGTAGCCCGCGCCCGGCTCCGTGTCTTGGTCTAATAGTCTAACACGGGTTGAAGCGGTCGTACAGTAAAGCATCTACAGCAATTGGAAGTGATGTAGCCTGTCGTCCGAGCTCCAGCACTGGGGCAATGCATTGGGGTTTACCGAGGCTTCCCACAGCTCTCCTAGGCCACCCCGTGATCTCCTTGATGAGCTATTTCTCTTGTAGCTAATAGCAGGGGTGGGGGAAAGCGGATGGCAGCCTACCAAAAGTGTTGATGTAATCACATCGATCACTTGAAGACAACATATGCTTTTCCTTTTTACGCTTATGGCTGATTACTTGTGTGGACCTATCGTATCGGGCAGACTATGGGGGGATGATGAGGCTGTCATGATCGAGCTAAGCTCCACAGCCGGGGCGGATTCAATAGCGCCACATAAGCTGAGCAAACGCCTAGCATTATCGCGATGCTAGTAGTGGGCGCTCTACGGAGGTAGCTGTCATAAGTCTTGTCTTTCGGCCAGGAACAAACTGTCCTTGGTCCACTTTGGCTTTGTAGGTCGCTAATCTGTTCTTACCTAGATAAAACAGACCCGCGGCCGCACTGTAGCTTGGCCAACCGGCGCTCAAAAGCTCAGTGCGCCATGTCCCAGACACCTAGCTGAATCTCGGCCGCCTCAAAGTTCTCGCTCAGCTTCTTGGTCTTAATCTTGTTCATTCTAGATCCTAAGCCAAACCCGTCATATATCTGCGTGTCCAAGATATTTTTGGGGACGAACGACGAGTACTTCCAAGATATTTTTGGGGACGAACGACGAGTACTGCCAAGATGATGCAAAAGACCGCATTCTTTGCTCCAAAAGCGCGAATCGTTCATAAAGAAAAAGAAAAAAACAAGACTTGTCATAATGGTCATGATGGAACCTTGATGCCTAGCCTCTGTCAAGACTCAAACGCTCTTGCTCATCAAGCCAGTCCAAGTTTTCCGTGAGCTCTCTAAAAGTTTTGCCAAGATATTCGAGACGCGCTTTAATCTGCTCCATGGCGTAAATGGGGTTGCTCATATCAAAAAGGTCCAGGCCGATACTGCGGCAGAACTCATCGCGCGCTTGCCGGTTGGCGGCGTTGACGTCCATACCCGCGGCGGCGGCAAAGGCAACGGCCATCGTTCGGATAACGTTAGTCCAGGCCTTTTGGAAAGATTTCATGTGTATTCTGACTGCAAAAAGGTATGTGAGTTAGCAATATAGTTTTCAATATCACAAAAAAAGAGAAAAGAAAAGAAATGGTGGTTGGATATGTGTGTTGTATGTATAGTTAGTTGGCGCGGGTGAGGGTCTAGTAAGCGTCGCTGTGGTTGGGTGCGAGTTTTACCTTTTTCACACCGATTTCGATACTCATTATGCTCAGATGTCTTGTAGGCACTGACAGCAGCTACGCTGACGCAAATGACGGCGACAGCAAACCAGCCCCAAGGCCCAGTAGCCACTGTATAGGCGACGTAGGCCTTGCAGCCGCTGCCGACGGCGCCACAAGCGCCAGCAACAGCGCCCAGGCCGTAGGCAGTCGATTTGACGACCGAGTGTCTGGCCACGATCGCTTCCAGCAGCTCTGTCTGGTTCAGGTTGGCAATAAGCTGGGCGCCATGGTGCTGTACGTCGCTTCCGCGGACCAGGTGCTGCCAAACGTCTGACAGTTGCAGCTCCTCGCCTTTCGTTGTCATGTTTACAGTCAGCCTTTTGTATTGTCCAAGGAAAGAGAGAGAGAAGAACAAAACAGGTTGAGTCAACGACCAGACGATCATACCTCGTGCTTGGGCTTCTTCATGATCATTCGCCACCGGATTGAGCAGTGCAATGAAGTCCCTTGTACGTCTTTTAAAGCGAGAGTAACTGTTGGCAGTCCCAGCCGTGGCGTCGGCTGGGGGTCCTCTAGCCTGGGCCTGTAGCCATTCAAACAGCTCGTGTGCTGCATCAAATCTTCGTTGCTAGAAGAGAAAAAATAGAAGAAAGAGTTGTGGTTAGCTACAGAGATGGCCTTTTGGGGGGGGCTGGTGATTTCTGAATAGGAAAACATGCCTGTAACTTACCAAAAGGCCAGGGTCTGGTTCAGGTTGTTGTGCGTTGGCATGAGCAGGTCCTGGACCACGGTTTCGATCTAGGGTAGCTTTGAGTACATGTATATTCAAGCTAGTCACAGCATTGAAGAAGAAGAGAGCACAAGAAAGAGATGGCTGGAAACGAAGAAGAAGAAACGAAGCAGAAAAACAAGGAGGAAAAGAAGGAGAAAATGAAGAAAAATAAGAGGCTTACGTCCGGGATTAGGATCGTTGTTCCAAAACAGCGACAACGACCACTCCAACATGATGCTTGCGCTCCTTTTGGGTATAGTCACGAACGTTTGTTTAACTCTGGCAATTGCGGCAAGATGTATCAGTCAACTGTCTACCGTCACAGCCCAATTACATAGCAAATACAGACTCACAGTGTTATACCAATGTCGGTCCGGGTTGGATGTGACAGGCGTCGCAGGGCACGCAGCTGGCTCTGATTCAGCATCCGGACTATGACGACGGTGTTGAATGGATGACGCCAGACAATGGCGTCGTTGCGTATTCCGAAGCAGTTGTAAAACTCCAGAGGGCCCCCTGGGGTGTTTTGCAGATACTGCTCGACCAAGTTCCTGTATTCTCTGTCTCGGAATGAGGTAATCCAGTCCAGTTCGTCGACGTGGCCGCCCACGTCAGGACGCAGCGATACAAGAACCTATGCATAGTAGGTCTTCTTAGCAGATGCTTGTCTTTCATTTTGAAAAGAGAGAAGGAAAAAAAGAAAAAGAAAAGAGAAAAGAGAAAAAGAAGGAGAAAAAACGAAGAAAGTAGACAAGTGTTTCGACAAGACGGAGCAGAAAACAAGACACGCTCAACGCACCGTGAGCGGAATTGGAGAGCGTCGCAGCATGTCCCTTGGCCTCATTCCTCTCACACGCAGTACCTGCGCAAATTCGGGCCCGAGGTTTGCTTGTAGCCATTGGGCCATTCTATTGTTATTTGCAAGCGTCGCTGATTCCGGCTCATCACTGCGTCGCCATGCCTGGAAACAGTATCTTTGCGGCGGCGACGGCGGCGCGGCCACTACTTGACCCCAGTGCACGCCGACGACGGCTGCACTTTGATCCTCGGACATGCTGTGCTAGAGTTTAGAGATGAAAAATGCGACGAGATGGCCATGCGTTACGCATCCGGAGGGAGGGGGCGGTAGGTAGGAATCACAGCATGACACCCAATAACCGTTGGCGAGAGGGTCGCCGTTTTCCCCTAGAAAAAGAGATCAAATCGCAAGCTACTGTTTGCTGCCCAACCATCTTTTGTAACGCTACTTGATCATCACGTGGCGAAACTGGCTGCCCAATCAACCACAGCCTGACAGCCGCCTACGTGATTCTGTGAGGGGGTACCGTTCTTCTTGTGAGGGGTATGGAAATCGTGTCTACTCCCTTCCCCCCTCCCTTGCCGCTTGTTGCTTTTCTTCGAAACAATAGTTATGGTGGTTCTGTACCTCTCTCATTTCGTTTACAAACTGTTTGAGTAACAAAAAGCGTCAATGGCGGACACGGATGAACCATCATCGCTCACCAGAAGCGGTCCGGTCGTTGACACCCCGCGCAGCGACCACCGTCTTGGGCACTTGAACGACCTGCCGCCTTGTAGCAATGAACAGAGCGGTGTGGACGTCAGCGAGGCTTGGGACCGCTTCGAGGTGGCGAGGAGAGCGGCCAGATTCTACATGGAAAAGTACCTGACGCATATCCCAGAAGCGTCTCGCCAGCCCGAGGGGACAATTAGTGGTAAGTTGATTATTCTTTTGACGTCAAACACACCACAGGTCTAGGAATCAACAATATACACACATATGTATATATACTTCTCTGGAGGAGCGCATCGGCTGTTTGAGCTAACCCACCAAACCTTGGAGTGAGGTTCACAGATGCAACATTGACGACGCGAGAAGAGCAACATCTCGGCGACAGCTCGTCATACTGGGCCGCCAAGGCATCCCGGGATTGTCTCATTCGCGAGCTGAGCGACATGAATATCTGCCTGCAGCATCTAGCTCGGTCGCAACGAGCCGATGTTGCCGCCGCTCCATTGGGCGTAGCCTGCTTCTCGTGAGTGCACACCCGACCATTCCTCCATTTATTTTTTTTCCTCTTTGTTTTTCCTCTTTGTTTTTCCTTCTCCTCCTCTCCTTATTCTTTTTTTTTCTGTTATTGACCGGACCGCGCTTAGTAGAATTACTGTAACGGTTCTCATCATAGTCTGGCCAGGGTCGCTACCTGCCGTTTGGGGAAAGGGAGCAGCCGCGCTCACCTTGATGTCATCGCTAGCTTACATGCTGCTGAGAAGGCCGACGGGTCGATTTGGTTACCGGTATTATCAACAAGCAGTCGCGCGATGTTTAGAGGCGGCCGAAAACTGGACATTGACAGACGCCCACCGATGGATTGTCAAAGAGTGGCCGTATCGAGTATTGCGCAAGTTCACCTAAGGTCCTACTCACTTTGGGGCGTTTTTCTTCCTTTCTTTAACTTTAAAACAGTATTAAAAGATTTTTTCTTGAAAAAAAAAACCCCCGAACTTCGCATTCCCTTTTATGTTTGTAAGCTTTTCTTTGTAGTTGTGTTTGGCAAGGACCTAGGGGGGGCTGAACTGTCGGCGCAAGGCAGACCGCGAGGGCAGCGTAGGACAGGAGGAGAGAGACGTCGCCGGCGATTGACTAGACGGCAAATAGCTGGCGAGATGTAAGTCTGAACTTGAACTCTCTTTACCACACCGACAAGCGGTCAGAGTCAGAGGTCGGCGGTTTCAGCGTGACTATAATGACGGACTGTGGAAGGACTGATGATGCGTAGAGAGGTGCAGATAGCAATGAGGTCTAAAGTTCATTAAATCAGTGTGGAACTTGCTTTATTATGCTTCTTCATGTAGTCTTAGTACCAGCGTCTGGCAGCTTTTCGTCGTTATGTGGCCTTGTTGCCGTCCTGCATGCCAGGTCTTCGTTCTTACGGCACATCCCTGAAGAACCTGATTGACGATTGCCGCCATTTTACTCAATAAAAAGTCTCTGAAAGTTTCCTGATTTTGTAGTGTCAAATTCGACCTCGAATTTTAGAAAAGTGTTGCGTGCAAGGGTTGAAGATTGCCTCCGCATTGCTTAGTCTTGGTGGCATTGAGGCACGTACACAACGGCGAGTGAAAGGACTACAAGACATGTTTTCGAGGACATATGATGCGCTGAAATCATGGGGTTATTTTCAAGTTAGGGAAAAAAGCGAGCAGTCCCATTTCGGCGTCAGAGACTGGTGGACGACTCTCCCAGTACTCTATACAATTAATTGGCCACTCCAAGCTGTCCGTCTGACGCCGCTCAAAGACGCCAGCACCCACTCGACGGTGAATCGGCCACAGCCTGATCTAAGGCTGACGGACAACCCGCTAATTGCATACGCAAATGTTGATCTTCTTATTTCATACAGCTTCTATTTAGCCTCCTTGTTTCCCCCGCATTTCCTCTCTCCTTCATCATCAACGCTTTCTGTTGTGCCACATCGTTACCCGGAAACGTACTGCTGAATGCAGCCACGCACGCGCAGATACACTCTCCGGACAAGATCGCTCTTGTCCCATACTATATAGCCAGTTAGAACAAAATTGTAGAAATCACAAAAAAAAAAAAATTCGGCGCGAGCTTCCATTACATGCTATAAAATGGCCGCTGCCTCATCCGCGAACCCAAGCTCAGATGCGCCCGTTGCGGCGGCTGGTGCTGCTTCCGCTTGTGTCCTTGCGCTACTCAAATCTGCAACGGCCGTCTTTGCAGCCGCCTGGTCAAAGCAGCACAATGTCGCAGACGACGGCGACGACGACGCCGTAGCGACTCTGGCGCCTGCGTTTGATCGATCTACGGCCGAATGCGGCAAGCGTCTTCGCGCGGACTTGGTCGCCGCGGTGGCATTAGACGACGTGAAAGACTCTGACGTCCACCGCCATCTTATGCGCTCATGCGTCAAGGTTGGCCATGATGTTGTTTTGCGACTTGATCGGCTGGAAACGTCGGCTGGCGGAACGGCAACGTGGGATCTCATTGACCTGGTTGTGCTTGGCGAGCGACTCGATAGTTTGATCCAGCGTGCCCATAATCTCGAAACAACTTCTCTGTGAGTGATGGCGCCCATATCTACACTCATTCTACAAGGACCCCTTTTCGATTCTATGTTCCCCGACATTTCTACTAACACGACGCCAATAGTCTCCACGTGGAACTCGGCCGGCTTGAACGACAGCTCTCTGTCCGTCTCTCGCCTCATGCTCCCCCAGTCGATGAGTTTCACAACCGCGAGCACAAGGTGGACGTGGATCGCAAGGCCAAGGAGCCGCACGCAGAGCTCAAGAAGCTGACGCAGGGCCTGCGCAAGAACATCCACCCCGCGAACCAGCCGCGGCAGGTTTCGCCCGACATACTGCAGGACTTTATCCTCGAGGGGCTCGCGTACAAAAGCATGCACGACCGCGAAGACGAGGTTACGGAAGCGTACGCCTCGACCTTTGACTGGGTCTTTGCCGCCGACCAGCAGCAGCAAGCCCCAACCAGCGTCGAGGCGGGCCGCGGCCGGACCATGAAGCACAGCCTGAAGCGCTGGCTCTCGACGACCGAGTCCGGGCCCCTGTACTGGATCACGGGCAAGCCCGGCTCGGGCAAGTCGACGTTTATCCGGTACCTGTTTCAGCACAAGGAGACGGCCGCATGCCTGCAGGCGTGGAGCGGCGCCGAGAAGCCCTGCCTCGTCGCCGGCTTCTTCTTCTGGACCAGCGGGTCGCGCGAGCAGCGCTCGCAGACGGGCCTGCTTCGCTCGCTGCTGCACCAGTTCCTGTCGGCGCACCCAGACTACATTGCGGCCTCGTTCCCGGCGCTCTGGGCCAGGCTGCGCACGATGCCGACAAAGGACCGCGTCCAGCTGCGGCTCGAGTGGACCGTCGAGGAGCTGCTGCCGGCGTTTCTGTCGTTTATCAGGGCGGCGTCGGACAAGATGAAGATTTGTCTCTTCATCGACGGCATGGACGAGTTTGAGGGCAACCACACCATGATTATCAACCTGTTTAAAAATTTGGCCACCGGAGAGGGATCGGAGAATGTGAAGCTGTGCCTGTCGTCCCGCCCTTGGGCTGTGTTTCAGGACGCTTTCGAGTTTGCGGTGCCGAACCTCAAGCTCCAGGAGTTGACGTATGGAGACATGCAGCAGTACGTCTCGGAAAACTTGGTCAAAAGCAGCGACATGCGGGCTCTACTGCAGCACGACGCAGCTGGGGGTTCCGAGTTTGTGAATGCACTCATCGATCGCGCTGATGGCGTCTTTCTGTGGGTTCGGCTGGCGGTCGAGAAAATCTTGGAGAGGTTTACCAAAGTAGACGGGTTGGACGGGCTCACTGCTCTACTAGTTGCCCTGCCTGGAGACCTGGATGAGCTATTCGCCAAGCTGCTCTTCCAGGACCAGACGGCAGCGGAGCTTGAGCAGTCTGCTTCCATGTACAGCCTGATGAGGGCCCGGGAGGAAGTTGCCGATTTTGTGCGCAACGACGATGCCAACAGCTTGACGGTATGGGAACTTGCATTCGCTCTGACAAAAGCCGACGATCAGATGATTCTTGACAAGGTCGCAGTGGAAGAAGCTGCAGAGGACTACATTGAGCAGCGCGGCGCAGCGACCATCAACGCCATCAGACAGCGTTTCTCTGGCTTGCTGGATTTCCACATTCGCAACCGCGAGGGCAATCTCCGACTTTCTCGCAGCAAAGCGCCGAAGCGTGGCTACACTATGCGAGACAGGGCCAGGAGCAGGGTCGTCTACATTCACCGCACCGTGCGCGACTGGCTTGTGTCGTGCCCAGGCATCCACGACCGGCTCACGCAGCAGCTTGCCTCCGACTTTGACCCCAACCTCCGTCTCCTGCGGTCGTACGTCCTCCAGATGAAGCGTCCGCTCGTCTTCATCGAGCACCACCGCATGCTGGACGACTGGTGGCCCGGCATCACCCTCGCGCTGACGCACGCGCGCCACGTCGCCAACGACCCGGGGCGCCTGCAGCGCGCCTTTGTCAACGAGCTCGAGGACACCATCTCGTGGTGGTGGGAGGCCAAGCCGCACGACCCGTACGACCACTGGGCGCGCAACGCCTACGGCACGTTCGAGGTGCGCATGAAGGCGCCGCCCATCTGGCAGCCCTTTTTGTGCCTGGCCGTCAAGTTTAGCCTACGGGCGTACGTTGCCGAAGAGCTCGCGGCGCGGCGGGACGTCGACGAGACGGGCGGCGACGTGTCCGACGAGATGCGGCGGCTGCAGGTCCAGGAGGCGGTGCCCTTGCTGGCCTACGCCACCGAGCACCTGTGCTCGCGCAAGCGGACCATCTACCCGCTGTCCGACCCGGGCCTGGTCGGGGACCTGCTCGCGGCCGCGTGCCGCATCAACCCGGGCGCCAACCACCACTACCTGGACTTTGTGACGAGGGCAGCCCTGACGCCGTGGCTGGCGGTGCTGCGGCATCTGCGGGATGCACGCCGGCGTCGGTGGATCAAGCTCTACGACGTGGATGAGGATGGCACCAAGAGATGGGTAGAGGTGGTGCGGTTGTTTCTGGAGGTTGGGGGCGCAGATCCAGATGCTATTGTCAAGGCGGATGCTTGGGATCCCGAAATCACGGCGCAGGGCGTCATGGAACTGCTGGATGATACGTATGCTGATGTTGAAATTCGCGGCTTGAAGGATTTACTGCACCATATGCAGAAAAGGAGCGGCAAGCAGAGCGCAGCAGGAGAATAAAGTCATTTATGTCACAAATCTAGTTTGGTCAATTTAGTATCCTTCTTTTCTGTTTATCAAATTCATCAGTCGTTCTCCGTTGCTGAACCGCGTCAGATTGGCCATGAGGACCTCGAATACCCGCTCCATGTACTTTGACGAGCCTCCGCTCACATGCGGCGTGATGATGATGTTCTTGGCACGCCACAGCGGGTGACCGTCCGGCAGCGGCTCCGGATCCGTGACGTCGAGCGCCGCGCCGCGGATGACGCCGCGCTCGAGCGCATCCATCAGGTCGTCCGTGTCGACAATGGGCCCGCGGCCAATGTTGGACACAAAGGCCCGCCGGGCGCGCAGCACCTCGAGCTCGCGCCGGGCGACGAGGCCGCGCGTCTTGGGCGTCAGCGGCATGGCGACGACGAGCAAGTCGAGCCCGGAGGCGAGAAAGGCGTGCAGCTCGGCGGTCGAGCCGCCTGAGAACCAGCGGTCCGGCAGCGCGCCGTCGGGGTCGCCGAGGCCGGGCGGCGCGTACGAGTCGTCGCGACGGGAGGCGGGCGTGCGCCGCGGGTGCAGCGTGTAGGCGTGGACGCTCATGCCCAGGGCCTTGCAGACGCGGGCGACTTGGCGACCGACGCTGCCGTAGCCGAGTATGCCTCTGCGGGACGGGGGTGTTGGTCGTCAGTGACAAGGGTGGTGGGAGCGAAGGGGTAGGGCGGCCGTGGGGACTTACACTCGCTGGCCGACAGAGTCATCTGTGGGCGTCTTGGAGGATTTCCATTTACCTTGCTGCTGGTTTTGAAAGTACTCGGGTACTGCGGAGGTCGATCAGTACGCTGCCGTGGTAGTAATGGTGGTGCGAGAGCGATGAGAGCTCACACTGATGCTGAAAGGCGAGAAAGGTGCCGACGACCCATTCGGATATTTGAGGTCTAGCAGGGAAAGAATTCAGTCAGCCACAGATGATTCCAATGCGCCGAGAAAGGGGAAATGGCATACCCGTGCACACCACTGGCGGTGCAGAATGGTATCTTGGTGTCGTCAAATATGGGCTTGCCGACGAGACCGTCCGCGCCAGCCGAGGTCAACTGAAAGAGCTCCAGTCTCCTTGCCTTTTCGAGCGAGGGCAATCTCGAGCTAGATCCCAGAGCCAGTGTGACATTTTCCCAAGGGTCCGTCGCCTCTGCGTCAAAGGGCTGGACGTGCAGGTCCGGGAAGCTGGCGTGGAGGCGATCGAGGGCGTCCTCGGGGAGAGCACGAGGGTCTGTGAGAAGCAGCTTGTGGCCTTTGAGGGTCTTGTTGGGTGGTGATAATTTGACGAGTGTCATTGTGAGTGTGGTGGGGATAGTAGAATTGGCTTATTGTTGGATTAGATGGTAATGTATTACACTGGAGGGTTGTGTTGAGGTTCAATGTGGGAAACGTGGGGGAACTGGCTGGCACGTCATAGTCGAGATTAGTGATGAGTTTCAGTGATGGCGGAGCAAAGATGGCGCCTTGCCGGCCACGTACACGGCGGTCTTGATGCAGCTTGCTGTGCTACACCATAGTTGGTGTATATAAATCCAACTATTTATACAAAATGTGTGGCCCATGTTTTAAGGCAGTTGTAGAAGATTGGCGAATTTGGACATTATTTAGCGTGGTAGAAGTGATGGCTTCTCCGTGGTCCTGCAGCGGCCTGTAATTGCTGGCTTCTCGGTACCTACACCCACTGTATCTAGGTAGCCTGTAGCGAAGCTGCGACTACAGTGAGGGTCCCAGACCACGAGGAGTCACTCCTCCAACATGTCCAACGCCACTACCAGCAAGATTCCAGAAATGAGACTACTAGTACTCATACGAGACGAGTAAATCATGACACTGTTTTCTGATGCTGTTCCATGGCCATTACCTAATGCCTCTCAAGGTGCTTTGGTGGCGTGCGATTGTTGGCAATGACAAGTCGGGTACGGATCCCTGGACAGGGCCTGGTAGCCGGACGGTGTGGGATGCCGGCGCCCGGAGATGTGAATTGGGCGTCCGGCATCAATACTCGTAACATCAGCCATGACGATGACTTTGTGGCATAAATATAAGAGACGCTGAAGAAACAATTCCACCTCGAGGACGTGACACAGCGCAAGAAATAACTGCCTGCTTTATCATGGCTCCAAGGCCCTGTAAAGCCGCTGCGGCTCGTCAGCAAACACGGCGATGTGCGCTGTAAAGCCCGCTAAAGGTCGGCAGACGCTCCCCCGCTTCGGTGGCGTTATAGCGGTTCGACCCCGCTGATCCGGCTATTCGCCGCTGAGCCCACTGCACTGGCGCGCCACCTTCAGTGGGCTTCCCCAAACAGATAAGCTGTACGGGCTCAGCACTCACGATGCATAAAAGCAGCTGCTCCGCCAGTCTCGCGGCCCAGTCCTGGCCTGTTTGCTTCCTCTCTCGCCTGTCGCCAACCTGCAGAGCGCGTCGCCCAGCCCATTGCCAGACGACGACGACGACGACGACGACGTCGACGCACACAGCAGCCCAGGATGAGAGTCTCGCTGCAGCTCCTCCCCGTCGCGTGCCTGGCCGGCACCGCCGCCGCCGCCTTTCACGCCGCGCCGGCCTACTTCGGGACCGGTGCCGCCGACGACGACGGAGCGCCGCCGCCCGGCATCAGCCCTCGCATCAAGGCCTACAACTTTTCCGTCCCCGTCGACCACTTCCACAACGACACCAAGTACGCCCCGCACTCGCACGACACCTACCCGCTGCGCTACTGGCTCGACACGTCCAACTACCGCCCCGGCGGGCCCGTCATCGTCCTGCACTCGGGCGAGTTTGACAGCGTCGGCCGCCTGCCCTACCTCGACCACGGCATCGTCCCGCTCCTGACGGCCGCCACCGGCGGCGTCGGCCTCGTCATGGAGCACCGCTACTACGGCACCAGCTGGCCCGTCCCCGACACGTCCGTCGACAGCATGCGCTTCCTCACCACCGACCAGGCCCTCGCCGACACGGCCTACTTTGCCCAGCACGTCGCCTTTCCCGGCCTCGAGCGCCGCAACCTGACGGCGCCCGGCACGCCCTGGATCGTCTACGGCGGCTCCTACGCCGGCGGCTTCGTCGCCATGCTGCGCAAGCTCTACCCGCACGTCTACTGGGGCGCCATCTCCTCGTCGGGCGTCACCGCCGCCGTTGAGAGCTTCTGGCAGTACCACGAGGCCTTTCGCAACTTTGCCCCCGCGGGCTGCTCCGACGCCCAGCAGGCGCTGGTCGACATTGTCGACACTGTCCTCTTCAGCGGCCGGCGCGACGAGGTCGACGACCTCAAGAAGATGTTTCACCTCGACGGCCTGCAGGACGACGAGTTTGGGCACGTCGTCTCTGGCCCGCTCAGCGGCCTGCAGTCGACCAACTGGGCGACCGAGGACGACGGCGACGCCATCGCCTTTTACTGCGCGGCCATCACGTCCACCGCGCGGCTCTTTGCCAGTACGGCGCACCTCGAGCACAAGGCGAAGCACTTTACCAAGCTCGGCGGCCACGGCCGCCACCTCGAGCAGCGCTCGGCCCAGTTCCTCAACTGGGCGGGCTACACCCGCAACATGAACAAAAAGGCCAAGGCCTCGAGCTGCAAGGGTCTCACAAACGCTGAGTGCTACTCGCAACGCCACGTTGCCGACGAGCCCGTCATTTCTAACAACATGTACCGTCCTTGGCTGTGGCAGACTTGTACAGAGTAAGTCGTCAAACCTGGGCACATTCAATAAAAGAAAGAGACAATTTTCTAACATTTGAATAGATGGGGCTACTTTCAGAATGGCAAAGACGTTCCCAAGGACCGTCTGCCGCTCCTCTCTCGCGCCGTCACCGTCGAGTACACCACCACAAACTGCCGCCGCTTCTTCAACATCACCACGCCCCCCGACGTCGACATCATCAACAAGCACGGCGGCTTCAACTTTAGCTACCCGCGCCTCGCCATCATCGACGGCAGGCAGGATCCCTGGCGCGCCGCGACCCCGCACGCCGACGGCCAGCCGGACCGCAAGTCCACCACGTCGGAGCCGTACCTCTTGATCGACTGGGGCGTGCACCACTGGGACGAGTTTGGGCCCCGCCCGGGCCTGGACGAGGAGGGCTTGCCCCCGAGGCAGGTCGTCGACAACCAGCAGCAGCAGGTCGAGTTTGTCAAGGCCTGGCTCAAGGAGTGGCACGAGGAGAACGGGCAGGACAAGGAAAGCAAGGCAGAAGACGAGGGCTTTTTGGAACTATAGATTATGAGCATACAAGTACGCAGCATGTAGCATTTTGAATATAAACGAATCATCATCAAAGTAGTCAAGTTTGCCCGCTCAACCATACCTGTCCGCACCGTCCGACACCCATGTAAGCGCCTACGCCGCGTCGTCGTCCAACACCCACGCAAGCCCTTGCAGGAGCTTCTCCAGCCAGCGCTTCGACTCCGGCAAATCGGGGCACGTCGTCCAGAATCCGTGCGGCAGGCCCGGGTACACGTCCAGCTTGGTGCCCAGCCCCTGCTCCCCGAGGAGCTGCTCGAGCAGCAGCGACTCGTCTCGGCGGGGATCCCAGCCGCAGACGGAAAAGTAGGCCTTTTTGGCAATGTCGGCGTGCGAGTCAAACAGCAGCGACGACAGCCGCTTGTCGTTTGGTGGCGCGCCGTACTTTGCTGCATTTCCTTCATGATTAGATCCAACTTTTTCTTTACTTTTTTTGGCCTGGATTTAATGGCCAGAAGCAAGTAGAGAGGGGGGCTCACCAGCAAAGTAGTCAATTGACTTTCGTGTCAGACCAGGCGCGTCATTGACCTCGTCGATGCTCAGGATGCGGTCGAGGTATTTGGCGGGGCGCGCGTCCGGGTGGCAGTAGCTCCCGGCGAGGAACACGACGCCCGTGATGCCGGGCGTCAGCCCCTCGTCGCGGGCATAGTGCGCGATGCCAGAGGTAAAGTTGGCGCCGGCGGACGTGCCGCCCAGCACGAAGCCCTTGTGCAGGTCCACGCCGAGCCTGTCCTGTCCTTGTTCCGAGGCAGCCTGCGAAATGACGGTAAGTAGAGACTCTCATATATATACAGTTCGTTAAAAGAGAAAGAATGAAAAAGGAAAAAAAAGCGAAGAAGAAAATCTACCCATCGAACCACGTCAAAGCAGTCTTGAAATCCAGCCGGAAACTTGTGCTCCGGAGCGAGACGGTACTCGACGCTCACGACGTGAATGGCGAGACGGACGGCAATGGCGCGGCACGTCGCGTCGTCCGTCTCCAGCCCGCCCGTCACGTAGCCGCCGCCGTGCATGTACAGAAGCAGCGGCAGCTTGGCGGAGGCGGCTTGCGTCTGGCGGTAGCTGCGGAGACGGACTGGGTGCGCATCGCGCGCGGCCACGTCGAGCTCGGAGATGTCGAGCCCGTCCTGCGGCGCAATGGGCTGGCGGTCCCTGGTCATGCCGTGGACCTTGGTCCCCGGGGGGAGGTTGTTAGGGAACTAGACGGAGAAGAATATCTTGTGAGCAGTTTGAACGGGGGCTTTTTGTTCTGTTAGTCGTCGCTTACATCAATCCATTCCGGGTCGGGCTTGGCCAGGTATCGATACTCGGCCATGTTTGGAACGGTCTTTGTCAAGTAGGCCAGGCAGGACGAGCAGAAAAAAAAGTGCTGAGAAAACCTTGACTTGAGTGAGCTGCGTATGCACACTTGGCCTCGAGCGACAGTGGTTTGCGCCGTGGGAAGGCTGACAAAGTTATACTCTCGGAGCCGTCCCCAGGTTCAGGGCCGTGCGGAGTCGGACGGAGCTAGGCCCGGCCGTCCGAGGCAAAAGGCTCTCTTTTGTCTGTCCGTTCCGGGTCCACCTACTCGCACTTGGCGACCTATTTGGGAACTCTGTAAGAGTTTGTCGTGCGGCTTGAAACTTGTTCTTATCAGATCATCTATTCCAGGGCGTCGTCGCTACAAAGGCCATTTGAAGCTGAAGTTTGTTCAGGGCAAGTTCGGGTAGCGCTGAACATCCAATTCATGGCTTACACGGGGTTGCTCTCTGTACTGCCCGTCCCATCATTCGCCATGTCGTTTCTACGACGCCGCTTTTCAGTCTTTTCGTCTTCTTCATGAACCGTATTTAGGCCAGCACTCTTCTTGTATATCCCACGACTATTTCTTTCCCTTCTCTTTGGTTTTGGACTCTGTTCAACTTCTTCTCGGTACCTCTTGCGCTCTACTCCGTGTCGATCAGCGCAAACTAAAACAATGGAGGTGGGCGGAAGAAACCCCACAAGGCTTGTCGAACTCACGCCCATGAAATACGAGCCAGCGAGCGTACGATGATCTGCGCGCGACCCTGGCTGCCATTATAGGTGCCTGGGATATACTAAGAGGCAGTGTGGGCAGTAACAACAACACCGTGCTCTGGTCCATATGCAGTGATATTTTGCGCATAGGGGGTGCTGCATGTCGGCTTCTCTCCTGGCGTACCTCGAAACATAATGTCTTTGGCCTGCTTGCCTGCCTGTCTCATCTCGCAAACAAAAACGTGTCTCGGCAAATGAGCCAAGGAAACTAAACAGGAAATAGTCTGGGTTTCTGGGCCAATTGGCCCCGCGACCGCACAGGTCACAGCAGCAAATACCCCCGTCAGCGTAATTTCCTCAACGTGGCGCCCCTCTTTAAAAACAAAAGCCCGTCACTGTCCATTGTTTATCTATGGTAGGCTCGTCTGAAGAGATTGGAGACTAGCCGGTACGGTCTAGTGCAGCTGTCAAATCTCGCGAAAGGGGCTGTCGCACGTGGCGATCACTTCTTCCGTGTGTGCGTATCTCATTCTTCTCGCCTTCCATTGAAGGAACAAGAAAGAAAAAAAAACGGTCGCGCTGTCTCGGTTTGGGGTCCCCTAGCCTGACACATGGCGTGCTAGCTTCCGACTCACTCGATTACCGAATCATCGACTCTCGTTTCAACCTCGTCATCTCCCATAACCCGACCGTCGTTACAACTACATACTTTTTTTTTCCTTCTTATTTTTTTCTCGCCGAGCTTTTGCAATCAGGCGTAGAACCGAACCCATCACGAACCCTTCCTATTTAATACACAGCTCCAGAAGATTGTCCGTCCAAAGTTCGCCAGTCTTCTTTTACCTGGCAACGCTCAATCGGGGCTTTGAGCTCAGCTGCGCCTGCGGTACAGAGGGCGACATCATCCCGAAATGTCGCACCGATACTCGAGCAGCACAAACGCCTCGCGCGTCGCAGAAGGCATATCGTCGCGCGGCTTCGCCGTCAAGCCGACGCCGCCGCCGCCCATTGCCGAGACGGCGGAAACCCAGTCCCCGCGCACCTTTCTCAGCAGTTTCAGCATTCACTCTGGAAAGACGGGCAGGATTGGGCGGCGCCTTTCCAGCCGCACATCCGAGCCTTCCACGTTTTACCGAGAAGCCACGCCGCCAGGCTCGTCGCAGGGCGAGCCAGTCGCGCGGCCAGAAGAAACCTATGATGGCCGCTACGACCATGTCGCGCCACCAGCGCCAATACCCGTTGCGCCAACGAGATTCGGCATGTCGCGGCGCAGATTCTGCATTTTGCTATGGGCCGTTATTGTGGTGATTGCCGTCATTGCCGTCGCGGTCCCTGTGGGTGTTGTGTTTGGGATGCGCAGCAGCCGTCATGACACGACGGCGGACACTAAATCGGCGAGCGTGACGAGGTATGGAAGCCCCCTTTGCAAAACGTCACATGTCTCTCTCAAACAATTTCTGACGTGCTGTGCAGTGCCCCCTCGTCGACATTATCCACCACCAGCACCTCTACGGCCACGTCGACGGCGCCCAGTGCCGCGTCCACGAGTCTGATGCCCTGTCCGGCGGCGAATAACACGCGGTACATCGAGCCCAGCAGCCACAAGACATTCACGCGCCTATGCGGCATCGACTTTAGCGGGGTCGATCAGGCTCGCGATCTGGGCAGCGTGTGGACCACGACCATGCAGGACTGCATCTTCCAATGCGCCGACTTTCCCGGCTGCGCGGCGTGCGGATGGGGCATCATCGCCGACGATCCCGGCAGCGAGCATCGCTGCTGGCTCAAGGCCGATCTCAAGTCGTCGCACAATGCCCGTGCTGGCTGGGACTTTGCGATTCTGGAGCAGTAGCAGTAAAGTATTTTTGCTGCTGCTGCTCTCCCGCCTCGTTTTCCTTTGCTCGATACCCTCATGCGCATGGATCGGCGTGTCTTTTATTCATTTATTCAGTGAGCCAAGAAACTCTTGACGGTTAATCTCTCCTTGTATGATTCATGATGCATAACGCGGCGGCTTATCCTTAATTCTAATAATTAATGCACACTGCTTATCAATCTCACTTCTGGTTCAGTCATTCCACATCATTCGTGTATGCGTACGAGGTTCGTCCAATGCTATCCCGGCTGCTCCGCAAAGTGAGTGTCGCACCACGTCGAGCGACCAACCAAGACACATCGGAAGGCGCCTTTTCCCTGAATTGATATAATTACTTTGGCGAGAGACTTGCCCGCCATAGACCATCACTATCTCGGTTCAGAGGCAGTGGGTCGGGCTTCGTGCCGCCAACTCGTCCGGGCCGGACATGGAGCGGGGCTTTGGCACGTCACTAGAGTCATTGTCCATTGGCCTAGTTCAACCGTCATTCTTTTGTGTCTTTACGCCGGCTTGGCCAATTGCCACCCAGAATCCTCCACAGCGTCATGTCGAGCAATCTAGAGGCGTTCTTCACACCGCCGGAAGGCTTGGAGAGGCTTCTCTTGGCGCATCTGCCCACGTCACTGACCCTGCTGCGAAAGGTGCAGTACCTGCGTCGCAAGGCAACCTCCAAGGCCAAGTTTCCCCAAATATTATTGGCTTCGGACGGCGAACCCATCAGCGACGGAGCTGAGCCCAAGTCTCAGCCTGGCTCGTTCACTGTAGCCTACATCAACACCACGGTCGCGCAGAGCACGTCCATGTATCTGTACTCGACTCTCCAAAACTACCAAGACGACCCCCCGAGCAGCGCCGTGGTAGAGACGGAGAGACAATTGGAGCTCATTCTGCAGAAGCTAATACAACTACGTCGGGTCATGCAAGACGACTTGAAAACGCAGCTGCCGCCGTCCGTCGTCTTGGGCAGCCTGCACTCGCGCATCCGGGGTCTGTGGGAGAAGACGGGGCGCATCTCGCCGCGACCAACGGGCCTGTACGACAAGTGGATTTTCGACGTGAGCCAGGTACCCCGGCTGGACGAGTCGCTCCCGGACGGCATGGTCTGGGGATCCGGGACCCTGGAGGACTGCCAAGTCGTGGCATCGCGCACCGACATTCCACGGCCGGTGTATGTGATGTGATTTCGCGGAATCACTACTCTTCGCGCAAACGTTTGATTGCTAACTTCCTGCACACTCTTGCAGAGAGTATTTGATGCAGATGCCTAGTCTTTTCATCAAGCTTGGAAACGGTACGCCAATTTCTTGGGCTTTCCTCGGTAAGTCTCTGTCCAGTCCGCCGCAAGCTCAGCTAACCAGTACATTTATACAGACACTGTTGGATCGCTCATCTCGGTACACTGTGAGGTGCGTCTTCAACCATTGGCATTGCTTGTCCTCCTTTTGTCCTCAACATGTACTGAACCTGAGAGCAGGAGCCTTATCGAAACAGGGGCCTGGCCAGGAAAATCAGCTCCAAGATTCTTCGTGAAAAGGTGGACTGGTTTGGGCCTGGCGGTCTCAGCTCTGCCGATGTCGCGCCAGACAACGTAGCAAGTCGGGCCATGTGCAAGAGCCTGAATGGTTATCCCACGTATTCCGTATCATGGTACGTTTATCGCGCGACTCTCACCAGGACCCAGCACTACTGCAGCGGTGGACTGACTCACCGTGACCTGCAGGGTGATGCTGGATTTGCGCGACTCGGTCGTTGCCCCCCAACAAAACTGACTAGGATTACACGGATCGGCACAAAATCGCTCATCAGAGATACGGTCAAAATACATTCTAGACGCATAAAAGGGTCCTCTTTTTATATATATATAAAAGTACATGGAAGTGGATTTACGCCAGGCCCGCTGTCGTTTCGTCCTCAACTCTAAGCACGGAATACCTTGTTGATGTGCGACTCGCAGGCCTCGAGACTCTCGCTGACAAAAGCAATGTACATGTCCGGGCGAACAACAACGTAAAACGCATCATCCTTGCCCACCCACTCCGCAGTATATGTGCTCTCGGCGTTGCTCTCCGGAACAGTCGCCCCCTCTGGAAGGATAGAGTACTTGGTGACTGCCGGGCCCAAGTCACCGCTAGATTGGGTCGTGCCGACAGACAATAGCAGGTAGTTTCCGTAGCTCGCTTCCGAGTACAGCCGTCTCTCGGTCTTGGCGATGAGAGGCTTAATCATCATGTCAGGGCATCGGAAGCCTGCTTTCCAGATACCATGAGCCGACTTTTCTACCAGAGGCGAGCCGCAGGCTTCATACGAGACGCCCATGCCGGTGATGTATCCGGCATTCTTCTCAATGGTGCCGACGTAGGTTTTAGCCTCGCGGACAGTGTCGCGCACCAGTGCGGCGGCCACATCAATGACGCCCTGAGCAGTGCTCCGACGCTCCGTGTCGTAGCTCAGGAGCAGTGCGCGGGCAGCCTCCTTGTCCATGTTGGGCTGGTTGATGACCATGGCGAGTCGCCAGGCAAGACTAAAGGCGTCGGCAATGCCAGTGTTGAGACCTTGGCCACCATTGACGGAGTGAACGTGCGCGGCGTCGCCTCCTAGGAAGATGCGGCCCGCGCCATCCCTTGACAGGAAAGTCGAGGCGATGCGCTCCTTGACTGCGCCGCCTAGTTAGCAAGATGCACAAGACAGAGCTCTCAAGCTGCACACTCACCGTCAAATGTGCTGTACCACTCGGTCTTGGTAAACTCGACCTTGTGGGGGGCCATGTGGTCTTTGATGGACTGCTGCGCCAGCTCGCGCGACACTTCGCCCTCGAGCAGCACGTAGAAGCGGCACAGGCCTCGCTCGCGCGGGATCCACGACACGCGGGACTGGCCGTTCAGCTGAAAAGTGATAATCTCCGAGCATCGCGGAAAGTCAGTGTCGATGAACGTGTCCAGGACCGCCCACAGCATCTCGGGCTTGGTGCCGCTAAAGGTGGCGCCGATGGACTTGCGCACTATGGAGCGAGCGCCGTCGGCACCGAGAGCGTATCTGCTGCGGATTGTGCGCCCGCTGCTCTTCACGACGACCACGCCGTCGTCATCCTCGCTGACGGAGACGACCTGCTCGTTGTAGTGAACGTCGTCGCCCAGCTTCTCGGCCAGCATCCTCTCAATGATGGGCTGGCCGAGCATCAGAAAGTTTCTGTGCAGGGTGTGCTCGAGGCTCACCCACCACTGGTTCTGTCTGGACTTGAACTCTCCATCGCCAAATGTAGAGCTGGCTGTTTTGATGGTTAGTTTCTTCTGTACCTGGAGCTGTATTTTTGGTACTCACTGTTGCATGAAATTCCCTGGGGAAGCAGCTCGCCCAGAAGATCAGCAACCTCGAGGTACTGTTGCGTTCTGGCGTTCAAGGCGTCGGCGCGGCCCAATTCAAGGCTTGCCGGCTTGGCGTCTAAAGCATCTTAGTCATAGTTCATCTCTTTTACTTTCTTGCAACTTCATTTTCGTTTTTGTCTTGCAAGTTTTGTCACATACCGACAACGCAGACTGAAACACCGAGTCGCTTCAACAGCAGCGCTGTTGCGAGACCAGTTGGTCCGCCTATTGCGCATGTTAGAGGAATGACTTGGAAAAACTGCAACGAAAGACATACCGCCGCAGATTGCAACGTCAACGACGGTGGGGGAGCTTTCTTCGATAACAGAGGGCATTGTGAATATCCTTCTTTTTTTGGTGAGATTGTCGTTGTTGGACTTGCCTGGCACAACAAAGTATAAATGCTCATCCCAAGTCTGTTGCAGAGTCATGGACAGCTGTCATGGAACAGTTCCGTCGAATTCCGCGACGCGGCCTTTGCATCCTAAACAGCTTAGCAGGGTCGTAATTCAACAACTAGTGTCCACATCATGCTAAGTTTTGGGCAATTTCTCAACTTTTAGTGCCAAAAAAAAAAGCTTGGCTGTCTCGACACGGCGTGCGGCCATCCCACCAATCCTGTATACATCAGGCAAGTCAGTAGCAGTGGACGCCAAAAATCCTAGATCTGCAACAGCGTGGCACCAGAAAATAAGAATGGCCCGCTATTGGTGGCTACATTTCTGCCCCGTAGCGGGTCGGAGAGATGGAAGCTTACACACGCAAAGTCTCTCCAGTTCCCAGTCTATCGCCGCCCAGAGCCACTCTTGGACGGGCCTGCCCAGATCATTCCCCTTACCGGTGGCGCGTTATTGCATGGAGCAACTCACCTTGATACCTTCTCCTTGAGGCCTCTTGCAGACGCCGGCGACCCTCGTCGAGCTTTCCAACTGCCGGCGGAGCAGGTGAGGCATCACAGCGGACACCTGCCGGCCATGATTCGGGTTGTGATATTATCAGGATCGTGGGCTGTGATCCTGCGGCAGCTCCATTTCTGGCGGCCATGCCGGAGAATATGTCCTCGAGGCTAGTTCTTCACCACCAAAGACATCCTCTATCATGCTAATGCTCTAGCGCCTCACGGATGTTGCAGAATGAGGTGTAGGGTCCAGTTCGTTAGAGGCATTTGGAGGATTACGGTGTACTCATCAGCGGCCCTGACTGCTCTTGGCAGGAATACGGGTGTTTGCTGACAGCCATTACGCGCTAGATGCGCTCCCAAGGAGCGTGGGAAAATCCTACCTGTGCCGCCTGTCACAGCTGTCACAATGCCAGGAACAAACTAAAAGTTTCACCACCCTTGACTCGCAGCTTTGCGACGACGCGAGGCTCTCGAACGAATCTACATCGGACTCGTGCGATATCTGCACGGCGAAAAAATAACTCTCGGGCTATAGCTCACGGTTTCCAATGCAAAACATGCTGTCGTCTTTATCTTTCCACCTTGCTGAGAAATACAGTTGATTCTCTCCTGTCGGCGCGAGTCGGTTTTTGTGGCAATTGCGGACTAATTGTTTTAGCATAGCCTCTGGTCTTATTAGGTTGTCGCGTCGGCCGACCCAGTTCCAATCCCACGCTCCACGGAGTGGAAACTCGCAATTTTATCGGCCACCCTGCGATTCTTCATCAGTAGCCCAGGGCATACATCCAAATTCGTCAGCCCCGGTGGCTTTGCGGTGCCTCTGCGTGGGGACAATACTCTCAAGTTGTCCCCTGCGGTCATCCCGCCATGGTTCCTTGGCCTACCTCTTTCGAGCTATGGAGTGCTCTACGAGGCGCCAGCTGACTCTGCGTTGCCCTACGGATACGTGTTGCATCTTGAGTAGTATTGGCAACGGTGGGAGGGGAGAAAAACTATTCACCGGTAGTTTCGTGAGATAGTAATATATATACTAGCTTGTCCCGAAGTAGCCCTGGCCGGTTTTGCTATCCAGTGTTGTTGTTGATCAAGCAGCGAAATCGTTTCAATTTTTTTCATTTCGACCTTTTAAAAATCCATTTTCAATGGCCGTAACCAACACTCCGACAACTTCGGGCATTCTGGCCCCCAACTCTCCTCCTCAAACGCCACCAAAGATGGCCATGGACGAGCCTGAAGCTTCGCTGCTGGCGGCCAAGCTTCCCGTCTTCTCCGCCGCCTCGCCCATGAACGCAGAAGTTGACATTTCGTCTCTCGAAACTGCAGCCAAAGTTCTCCAGATTATCGACCGTTATCGACTGCGCAAGCCCTCAAACGCAACTACAAAGGCCGATGAAGGCGCGCTCAAGTTCCTCGCGCTCATCTACAGCCATGTCAAGGCCGGAGATGTGATCCCCATGTGCCTCCCAGCATTTCCGTTCAAGTCCCCGAACTCGGTTTCCAAGGTGCTTGGAAAGTTGCCTGATAGAGCTGAGGACCTGGCCCTGTCCCACCTCAATGGCCTTTGCGCTTCTATTGAGCGAGTGTATGCTCCCGGCGCCAGACTCACAATCATCTCGGACGGTCTGGTATATAATGGTACGCATAATGGACTTGTCATCAAGCGCGCAGCAGTTACTAATTCCAATCTTGCTCGCAGATCTACTAGGTGTCGCGGACAAAGACGTCTGGTCATACGGAGAATCGCTACGCAAGCTCGCCGTTGACCAGGAATACACAAACATTGCCTTCTCTCGGCTGCGTGATCTGGTCTCGATCGATGTTCCGGATGAGCTGGACGAAATCACATACGTCTCCAACGCAACAAACTTTCGTCGCGCGCTGCTCAACACATTTAGCCGTCCCGACTGGAACTGGAAAGAGGTCAGCCAGAGCGAGGACGTGTGCCTCACATATAGAGGCTACATCAAGTTTCTGGAAACCGATCTGGAGCATGTCTATCCTATTGGCGAAAATCGATCCAAGACTAAATTCAAACGCGGCATCGAGGCCATTGCGCGTGAAATGATGGCGCGCGGTGACGTAAGTTGCAACATGGCTCGGGATTCTAGGCCAATGCTAATATCAATTAGGCTTTTGCAAGCGCGGTTCGCAAGCGATATAGCGACTACGTCCGTCTATCCATTCACCCATCCACGGGTGCCACTAAGCTGTCTATTAGCCTTTTGCCCACAACCACCACGTACACCACGCCGTGGCACTGTAGCGCCGCGATCATGATGGACGGAACGGTCCAGACCGCACCGCGCTCTCAGTTGGAAAAGGACGACAAGCTTGAGCTGGTGTACGAAAACGGCAGACCAAGTTATTTCCGCGAAAAGAGTGACCTCTTTTCGTGGGCCGAGGGCAAGGGTGGTATTGAATGCAAGCCCATCTACCCGTCGGGATGGATGATCACGCCAAAGGGCGGAAAGAAGGCACTCTCCATGCGCGACGTCGATGCCAAAAAGGTCCGAGCCCTCGCGGAGCACAACTCGCCAATCGTCATGCGCGGTTTTGCGCAGACCATCGATCGCGACCGGTATGTGGAGAAGGCGCATGAATTCGGCACTCCTCTCCCTTGGAAGTTTGGCCTCATCCTCGAGGTCAAGGACCAGGGTGCCAACACGGCCGGCTTGAACAATGTCTTGTCGGCCGAGTGGATGCCCTTTCACTTTGACGGGCTCTTCAAGACTGTCAAAAAGACCAACGAGCAGGGCGAGGAGGCGCTCGTCTCGGTGCCCCCGAAATTTCAATTCTTCATTGGCGCATCGGCCTCTCCAAAGGACACGGGCTTTACGGTGTTTTCGTCTTCGACGACATTCTTCCGATACCTGCCTTCGTGGGTCGACATCGAGGACCTCAAGACCAAGACCTGGTCGGTCTCGACCTCGTCCTTTGACCAGACCACCATGAAGGGAATACCACTAGTCACCTCGCACCCGGTGACAGGCAAGCCATGCTTGCGATACCACGAGCCGTGGCCCGCGAGCAAGACAAAGTTTGACGCGACCAACATAGCAATCGAGGGCCTTTCCGCGGCAGAAAGCGCGAGGTTGTGCGAGGCCATTGACGAGACCCTGCATGACCGCCGCGTTGCCCTGTATCACGCATGGGAAAAGGGCGACATGGTTGTCAGCGATAACATCTTGATGATGCACACCCGCAGCGACTTTCAGTCTGGCTGCGACCGTGAGCTCTGGCGCATTCACTTTGACTAGTGGAGTGGCACGCGTGCTGGTAGTGGGGAGTGAAGATCTTGATTGTGTATAAAATGTCCATATGTGCATTGATTAGCCCTGCAGATGAAATTTTACATGTTTTGATATTAAATGCATTGCACGTTGTTTTAAAGTTACTGGAGCGCCTGTTGATCAGCATGTGGGGGCCGCCTAGCCTCGTCGCAGCGTCGCTATCAACTCAGCTTCTACATTGGCATCACCAAACGCGCAAGAGAGCAACAGCATCATTTGGAAATACGGAAAATGCTGCAATACTCTTCACGCCGATGACTGGCATGTAGTGATTTAGACAATGTCCACTTTTGGCGGCGTTGTGTCCGAATTCCCGGAAATTCGCAGTAAGCCTGTTCACGCACTATGGATCGCCTCTCGGAGCATTCGTTGACCATTCTGCTCAAGTTGATTTCTTTCGTCGGGTTGAAGGCCAAACACCGCCGCTGGCATGCTTTCTCAGCCATATTCACAGTGATCATCTCGCTGGGCTGGATTCGCTGCGATCGCCCTTGTAAGGAAGCATCGCCGTTTGGCCTCGCCGTGCACCGGAAAGCTAACGCGCCAAAGCGTCTACTGCTCGGCCGCTACTCGAGAGATTTTACTGCGACTAGAACGATACCCATGTCGCATCAACTATGCAAAGGGTGTTCTAGAGGCGAGGCAGCAAACGTACAAGCACCTAAGCAGCTTGCTGGTGAGCCACCTTGGCTAAGTACTTGGACCTGATGGGTGGCTAACTATACCAGAAACCGATTCCTTTGGAGACTCCAACAACGCTGGAGTTGGCGCCGGAACTGGAGATACAAGTCACCCTGTTTGACGCAAATCACTGCCCTGGGGCTGTCATGTTCTGTGAGTTTATGCCAGGGAACCGACACAGCTGTTCTGTGCCAAGCGTCTGACCATGGTAGTAATTGAGCGCAATGACACAGCAATCCTGTATACTGGCGACATACGGAGCGAGCCATGGTTTGTCAACTCAATTGCCAGAAATCCAGCTTTGATTGAATACACTTCGGGAATCCGCAGACTGCACAAAGTCTACCTCGACACGTCCTTCACAGAGAATGTCCCTTTTCAAACCAAGCGAGACGGCATCGCTGAACTGCTACAAAAAGTGAAATTATATCCACCTGACACGGTGTTTTATTTCCAGACGTGGACTTATGGCTACGAAGAGGTTTGGCTGGCCCTGTCCAAAGCATTAAAGTCTCAGGTTTGTCCACTAAACTTTACTCCTTTAGCCATGTATGCTAATTCTGGTAGGTACACGTGGACGAGTATAAGATGGGCATATATACTTCCTTGTCAAGCCAGACTGGTGACCACCGCTTCGCATCGCTGACAGGATACATGTGCGGGAACGCATGGCACCCGGGCTGCTTGACAGCGGACGAGAATGCGCGCCTGCACAGCTGTGAAAAGGGCCATCTCTGCTCTGTCGCAAGCCAGCCAAACGTTGTCAAGATACAGCCCATTGTTGCGCATCTCGCAAACGGGACAGACATTGCCGAGGCCGGAGTGGGCGGAGGAGGCAACGACTTGCAGCGCGATGCCGAGCTTGGATCCTTGTCGAAACAAGACGTCCGCGCACTCCAAGAACTGTAAGTTGCTTTTGCGTTTGCATTCCCGCGGCAACAAACACGAATAAGTCGTGTAATCTCTAATTTGCTGCGTGTAGGCTCAAAGACATTGGCGAGAACAAAGACGACTTTTTCAAATCTCTAGCACATAACATTACCTCGGGACGCGAAATGCCTCTCGGTCTGGCAATGGAAATGTTTGGAGAACGCCTCACCACCAGTATCGACAAAATCGGCGGCATGCTAGCAAGCCAGAATAATTTTAGTTCTGAGGCGACTACACCGCAGGTTCCAGGTCTGCCACGCGTAATCCGCTTCCCGTATGCCCGACATTCTTCATACCAGGAGCTCTGTCATTTTGTCGACGCGTTCAAGCCGCTAGACGTGTGGCCTTGCACAGAAGATGCCCAGCATTGGTGGCGTAAGGGTATGTACAACTCTCTTGACAAGAAGCGACGTCATACTACAGAACCATGTCCAGCACTGACTGTTGCGTTTGCAGGCTATTCCATTGCATCGTACTTTGGAGAGGTCTGTACCGGCAACGATTTTGCATACGACAGAGTGGTACAGGCGCTTTATCCCAACCCTCCTCCGCCGCAAGAGGACAATGATACGCACGATACGCAGACATCCGAGCAAGCTTCCCTCGCCAACATACAGCCGCCGTCGTCGTCGCCGGCGCAGAGATTGCTTTCCGACAGTGTTGGGCCGGATGATGACGCCGAGGATGAGTCGCCGTTCCCGCCGCCCAAGAGAGCTCGGACGGCCGGCCAAGATGAGTCGCAACACAGCACGGCGTCGCACATTTTGGAATCAGACTCGGCGGTCCGGTGGGACGCGTACAATCGCACTCTGGATAGACTCTACGATGGTGATTGGGGTCCGCTGCCTTTACTTTCCACCACGGATCATCACAGCATAAAGGAGCAAGAGCTATAGCGCTTTAAAATCTCTATCCTAGACAGAGACAGTTCTCTATATATGTCTATACATCTATATGCACATTTCTTTTCCGTTCCTTGGTATCATGTCCATCTACAGCCTCATGCCAAAACCCAGTCCCATCGAGTCGTCGCCTCCCAGGAACAAGCCGCCAACGCTCGTCGCCTTTTCCTTTTCCCGCAGCAGCTTGGCCATGTCGACGCGCCCGCCCGCAATGTAGCGCTCGCTGACGCCCAGGTTGACGCGCCTGCTCAGGTCCTCGCGCAGCTGGGCGCGCAGCGCGCCCATCTCGGCCTTGCTCAGCGCGGCGGCCTCCTTGTCCTTGCGCTTGCGGCCGCCGCCGCGGCCGCCGCGGAAGCCGGCGCTCGCGGTGGCGTCAAACTCGTCCTCGTCGTAGTCGACGCCGAGCTCGTCGGCGGCGTCGCGCAGCCACGCGTCCTCGCTGTGGGCCTTTTCCTTGGCCAGCACCGCGTCGGCGAGCTTCTTGGACAGGTCGGCGCGGGGCTTGAGCCGCGCGACAATCTGCTTGTCCATGGGCAGCGTCTCGATGAAGTGCTCGCGCTTGCTCCCGTCGCTGCGGCCGCTGCGCCGGGCGTGCACCTTGCCGGCGAGGCGCCGCGTGGGCAGCACCTCGTCGGGCGCGCAGAGCAGGACGCTGACGCCGGAGCGGGAGCCGCGCGCCGTGCGGCCGGAGCGGTGCACGTACGTGTCGGCGCTGCGCGGCACGTGGTAGTGCACGACGAGGTCGACCTCTTTAATGTCGAGACCGCGGGCCGCGACGTCGGTGGCGACGAGGATGGAGCCCTTGGTGGCGGTGAAGCGCTCGAGGGAGCGCATGCGCGCCTTTTGGGCCATCTGCGAGTGGATGGGCTGGGCCGCCATGTTGAGGTTCTGCAGGAAGGGGGCGACGCGCCGGACGGCAGAGATGGAGTTTGTGAAGACGAGGGTGCGTCGGCCGGGATTCAGAAACAGAACCGAGTAGAGGTATAGATCCTTTGAAATGTCAGTTGGTATTGAAAATGGTTGGGAGAGTTGTTGCCGGCGCGGGAGACGTACCTTTTCCATGGCGCCGCATTCGATGAGGCCCTCTCGGAGGCCTGTGGCCATTTGGCTCGTCGGATTGACATCGATGAATTGAGGCTCGCCTCGAAATTTCAGACACTTCATCAGGTAGGCCATCTTCTCCTCGTCTGTCCCTTGCGCAGATGGGCGCTTCTTGCCGGCCAGCTTGGTCTGCAGGTCCTTGTCAAACGTCGCCGAGAAGACGAGTGTCTGCCTGGAAGACCGCGGGCCATGGCCATGCTCTTCGTCCTCGTCCTCATCCTCGTCGTCGGAATCTTCGTCTTCCGAGGTAGCCTCTGGATCTCGGCCGTCCAGCGCACCAATGATGAGCTCCGCCTCCTTGAACTGGCCGACCTTGAACAGCCTGTCGGCCTCGTCCACGACCAGGAAGCGGATGCGCTTAAACTCGTTCTGCAGCTTCATGTCGCCGTCGAGCACCTCCCACAGGCGGCCCGGCGTGCCGATGACAATGTCGGCCTTTTCCAGCTGCCGCTGCTGCTTCTGGATGCTCAGGCCGCCCGTCACCACGCATACGTACGGCGCCGTCGGCAGCCCGTCGCACAGCGCCTTGATGTGGTCGCCGATCTGCTTGGCCAGCTCGCGCGTGGGACTCAGGACGACCGCCGTGGGGCCCTTGCGCTTGCCCTTCTGCCGCTCCCCATCCTCCTCCTGCGTCGCGTCGTCGCCCCGGTACAGCTCCAGCCAGCGCTCGACAATCGGGATGCCAAAGGCCAGCGTCTTGCCGGAACCGGTCTGCGCTTTGCCAATGACGTCGGCGCCGGCCATGATGTGCGGGATGGACTGATCCTGGATCTCAGTCGGGCTGGCAAAGCCCAGCTTGCCAATGGCCGAGACGGTGGCTGGTGAGAGGTTCAGCGCAACCCAGTTCTCCAGGTTCAGGTCATTGTCGTCGTCGTCATTCGCATTCATCAGCGCACCAAATGAGTTTGCCTGCGCGCTCTTTTTTTGCTTCTTGCCAGCCTGTGGTTCTAGCTTGTGGTCTTGCGCATTAGGCACCACCGCCGCCTTCTTTTTCGTCTTCTTCTCCGTCTTCTTTTTTGCGTCTGGTGTTTTATCCGTCTCGTCCGTCGTGCTCGCTTCGATGGTCTTTGTGTTTACGTCGTCATCGGCATCGTCGTCGCCAAAGCCTTCAAATTCCTCGCCATCGTCGCCGTTGTCCTCTTTGTCCTTGGCCACCGCAGCCTTGCCCGCCGGTGTGTCTGCGACGACAAAGGACACACGGTCACCCTCCTTTACAACATCAACGCCGTCGATGACTTCCAGGACGCCGAATTCTTCACCAAACGTCTGCCACGCCAGCGAGCCAGCATCTTCGACACGTTGGCGGGGGGCGCTGGCCTTGCCGCCTTTGCTGCGCTTCGCATTGGGCCCAACGGCCGACTGCTGCTTGCGCTTTTTGTTCGGCGGAGCCATGTAGTTGCGCTTCGAAGTTCGGGGCCAGAGCCAATCTTTCGTGTGGTTCGTACTGTATGCACCCGGCACGTATCGAATTTGCATCCGTTGACTTTTTTGCTGTCGTGAGAGCCGTAAAAAAAGTCCAATGTAGGCGGGCCACTAAATTTTTTTGGGCTGTCGGCGCGATCGGTGCCACTTACGCCGATCCACCGACAGACCCTTATTATAATTTGTGCCATCTCAAATGTTACCTGGATCTTTTATTTCAGTCTTTACTTTAAATAACATCTTTATACTCAGATCGGAGTCTTACTCTGATAAAAGATGAGTACGCCTGCCAGGAATTGATCCACCAAGCTGCGCGGTGGCCAGATCTGCCATTTGTTTCATTAGTGATAACGCTACGCTTCATCAGCCGAGTATAACTTGTCACGACGAGCAGGCTCCTGGAAGAAAAGCTAAGGAAACAAAGAAAATTAAAGAGTCAAATTCACGTCTCGTTGCTCGAGAACAGATTGTACATATGTGCCGCGCCATCCGGGCTTGAAAGCAACCAAGCAATTTTTCCCCCATTAACAATATCATCATAATACAGTTTCCAGGCTATATCCGTTATTCCTCTCGTCTATAACCTTCTCCGCCCAGTTCCACCGGTTGAGAGGTGTGCTCTCTTCTAATGAGGGCCGCCGCCTCTAGCTCTCTTGGCACCGGCCCCAGCTTCAGAATCCCCTCTAGGTCGCTTCGTTCCGGGTTGGAAGTCCGCGGCACCTGGGTTCATGTTGCCACGCCCACCGCGTGCACCACCACGTCCGCCACGCCCTGCTGCTGCGGGAGCGCCACCCTCTTGGTTACCGCTGGCATTACGCTGGCCAGGATGCACATACGTTCCTCCGCGTCCTCCGCGGCCACCACCACGCGGCATCGGAATACCAGACCGTTGAGGAGGCTGGTTCTGCTGCGGCTGTGGGATACCACTTGGAGCCGCCGTGCCGGCCGCGGCCCCAGCGGCGACCGCGGGGGCTGTCGCAGGGGCTGCTTTGTCTGCCTCAGTCTTCACAGCAAATGGGTTGGCTGCCGCCGGAGCAGGTGCATTGCTGCTGGTAGAAGTTGCGAAGGGATTGCCAGCAGGAGCTGTCGCATCTCCAGTGGGTGTCGCTGGCGTTGCTGGCGGCCTTGTTGGCTGTGCGGCCTTCGCCGGCGTGGGCTTTGTCGGCGTCGCAGCGTTGGCTGTCGGCGGCGTGTTCTTCGGCGCGGCGACGTTGGCCGCCGGTAGTGGAGGAGGCTGCGTGGTCTTGGCAATCTCCCAAACTTCAACGACGGGCTTCTGGGGCGTTGCGCTTGCTGCCGACTCAACTACACCGAGCTTAGCGTTTGCAGCGCGGAGCTTGTTGTCAGCCATGTTGATGCGCAAAGTCGATTTCTTCGACTCCATGAGCTGAGCTTGCTCACGCGCGGCTGCAATCTTCCCGTCGACCTCAGTTTTCATCTTGCCCTCGAAATCTGCCTTCAGCTTTGCGTTTTCATTGTCGACGCGCTTTCTGATATTCGAGGCAATGATGTTCTTGGCCGTGGCATTGGTTGACAGGAACTGGCGAATCCCTGCATCGTCGAGCTGCGAAAGGTCTGAGGCGCTGCCGTTGGCACCAGGAGTAGCTGGCACAGAGGAAGCCTCGGCCTTGGCCGGAGTCGCAGGTGGCTCTGCACGAGCGCTGGCATCGCCAGTTGGCTTGCTATGCTCAGCCTGCCAGATGAGCTTTTCTTGTTCAAGGCGAAGTTGAAGGTCTTCGTCCTTCTTCTTGAACTCTGCATCCAGCTTGGCACGAGCCTCCTTGAGCTTGTTGTTGAGAGCGTCCTTCATCCGGTCAGATCGTTCTCGGATAGTTTGCTGCATTTTGCTCTCAATATCAGCAGCCTTGGTTTGCGCCTCGGAAGCCTGAGCCTCTGCAGCTATTACCTTGGCTTGCAGAGTCTTTCTCTCTTCATCCGAGACGGCTGCGGCGGGAGGCACAGGCTGCCCAGAACCTTCGCTGCCATCACCAGCCTGTTCCAGCTTCTTCAAGGCCTCGTCTCTCTGCGTTACAGCAGTCTGCAGCTCAGAACGAACGGCGTCCAGTTGCTGCTCAGAGCTGAGTTTCTGGGCGTTGACCGAGTCCAGCTCCTTCTGAACTTCAGCAAGGCTTTGCTCGAGCTTCGCCACCACGTCTGCAGAGGCAGAAGCATCGCCACCAATTTCAGCTGACGCAGTTCCTCCCTGACTGCCATCAGCTTGTGATTGTTGCCGCAATTGCTCCAACTGTTGGTGGGATTCTTCGAGTTGTGTCTCCAAAGCGGTCTGCTGGCTCTTGGCGTCCTCTGCCGATTTATTGGCGGCCTCCAGGTTGGCGGTAGCGGCGCTGAGCTCTTCTTGGAGGGTCTGGTTTCGCTGAACAGCGTCATTCTTCTCGCCAGTGATCTTCCTGGACCTCTCTTTGAATTGCTCCGCAATCTTGGAGCGCGTTGTCTGCCAGTTCGATCGCTCAGCTTCAAGAGCAGCCTCCAACTCAGCTACCTTGCTTTCCAGTGGCTGTGAGCTTTCCTTGAGGGTACTGCACTCCGCCCGTAGATCCGAAATAGTCGTCTTCAACTGTTCCATCTCTGCAGGGTCGACGCGGCCGTACTTGGTCAGAATGCCCTCCGTGCGCTTTTGCCATCTATCGCGGTCCTCATGGATCTGCTTGATTTCATCCTCGAGGAAAGATTTTTGAGTATTGAGGTTGTCGATCTCGGCCTCAAGAGGCTGTACCTTTGCTTCCAATTCTTGAATCTTGGTGTTGCGTTCAGACATCTGATCCTTGAGGTGAGTGTTCTCGCTCCGAAGAGCCATGCTGCTCTCGCGATAGAGGTTCAACTCATTCAGCTTCTCCATCAGGCTCTGGTGGGTCATGGAGGATCGATCGCCATGGGTTGCCTGCGAACGTTCTTGATCAAGCTTCAGCCGTGCCTCATCGAGTTGACTCTGAACATAGTCAACTTGCTGGTGCAGACGCTTCGATTCTTGCGTCTTCAGATCGTATTGGACCTCAAGAATCTCCTTTTCGCGACGGAGATAGCTATTCAGTTCTCTGAGGCCCTCCATAGCATCTGTAGCACCCGCCACAACCGCTGATTCCTCCTCATCTCCGTTGCGTCCACGACTTTGCTGCAAAGCGTTAACCTGTGTACTCAGGCTTTCCAGCTGTTGATGCAGAAGCTTGTTCTGCGCATTGACGTCTTCGCGTCTGGCCTTGAGCTCGGCCATCTCCTGTTCAAGCTGGAGTCTTCTATCTTCCCAAGACGATTCACTCTGTGCAAGGGTGACCTTGGCTGAATCGGCTTCGGCACGCAGACTCGCCGATTCACTCTTCAGCTCATGAAACTCGCTGCGCAGTTGCTGAACAAGCTTGGCAGCGTCGGCATGCTTAACCAGCTCCTGCTCGTAATCCTGTTGGGCGCGTGTTGCAATATCAGCTTGCGCACGAAGATCTTGTTGATGGAAGCGAACAGCTTCAAGATGTCTGGCGCTGTCGTCCTTGAGGCGCGAGATTTCTTCTTCGAGGATCGCCTTCTCATCCTCGTACTTCCGAGCCACTTCGCCTTGTGTGTCGCGCAAGGAAGAGAGCTCAGTGTTGGATCGAGACAGTTCACTAGACATGTCGTCGACGCGTTGTCCAAGCTCTTTTACCTTTGCGTCCTTCTCTGCAATCAGTGCCTCCATTTCAATTCTGTACTGATCTTGGGAGGCACGCAGATCCTCAAGGGCATCTTCGTTGCTCTGGCTCAGCTCACGATACTGTTCAGCTTGAGCCTTGGCGTTCTCGAGCTGCGTGTTTGCTAACGCAAGATCGCGGCGCAGTTCTGCAATGTCGTTCGTGAGCGTCTGGACCTGGGCTTCAAGCTCTTGTTGATACTCTGATGATTCAGCAGCAGCAGGTCTAGGCGTTGGACGCGGCGCAAGACGACCAGCACGCTCCTCTGCACTGCGCAGTTCCACCGTGAGCTCGTTCACACGAGCCTGCAGATGGTCCTTCGTGGTCTTGACGCCGATATGCTCTTCGCGAATCTGGCCAAGGCTGGTCATAAGCTCGTCAATACGCTTTTGTGCCTCACGAGCCTCATATTCCTTTCGTTGCTGAAGATTTTTGCCATCCTCAGCGGCTTGGGAAAGTTTGCGCTGGATATCGCTGAGCTCCTGCTCCTGTTGCTCAATTTTCGCCTGCGCTTTCCTACGCGACTCCGATTCCGAAATATTGCGCTCATTCTCGAGGGACTGCTGAGTTGCGAGCAAGTTTCCGAGTCTGTTCTTCTCCTCAATGAGAATCTCATTGTCTTTACTCATGCGATCCTGGATATCCTTCCAGAGCTTCTTTTCAGCCTTGAGATTGGCAGCTTCGTTGCGTACGCTGTCAAGAAGGCCCTTGGCATCAATCAGCTCTTCTGCTACCTGCTGGGTGCGAATATCCTGTTTAGCTGCTGTCTCGGAAAGAATTTGGCTGCGCTTTTGCAATTCTTGGTTTTCGGTTTGGAGAGCCATGTAGTTGCCCTGAAGCATTTCGCGACGCTCAGACTCTAAGCGAACCTCGCCCTGAAGTTTAATTCGCTCAGTCTGCAAGACGTTGCGCTCAGCGGAAAGTGAATCGATCTGATTGCGAAGGTCCTTGCGAACACCATCCTGGGCCTCACGGAAGCTATCGTACTCGGCTTGGAGCTTTCGGATGGCTTCATTGAGAGTCTCGTTTTGCTCTCCGGACTCTATACTAGCGAGAGGCAGGCGACCGTCCAAGGAGCTGCGCATCATAGATGCCTCATCGCCACCGGAGGTCCTTTGCTGAAGCAGGCGACGGAACATGTCTCGTTCAGTCTTGTAGCTTTCCAGAGTCGTCTTTATCGACTTGGATTCCTCCGTCATATGGACGAGCTCCTGCTCAAGCCTCTCGACCCTATCATGGTCGTCCTTTGCTTGGTGCTTGGCAGCCAGTGCCTCTTCGCTCTCAATCTGCTCAGCCAATTCACGAGTTATGCGGAGCAGATCCTCGTTTTTAGCCTGCAAGGATTGAACGTCCTTGAATACGACCAGTTTCTGAGTGATGAACTGGTGCGTATCAGACATGTCGGCGAGCGCTTCTTCTGTCACTTCACCCTTCTCCAGTTGCTTCAGTCGGAAGACCTCATCGTCGCTGAGCTGGTCCACGCCCTTTTCGAGAGCATAAGCATTGAATACCAGCATTTGAATCTGCGTGCCAAGATCACGAAGTTGTGTACGAAGGATTCTGTTTTCAGACTGAGAGGTATTCAGCAAGCCCTCTGCCCTTCTGGCAGCCTTTCTGGCCACATCACGCTCTTCAAAGCTCTGCTGTGAGAGCTCCGACATGCGACCGATCTCGTTGCGGAGCATCTCAGATTCAGATTGAAGCTCCTGAATTTCAGGAGCCTTGGCTTCCAGTGCCCCGAGTATGCTATCGAGCTCATCCGACAATTCCTGGTTTCGGCGCCGTTCACTAGCGAGCTGACCCTTGACGTGGAATAGTTGGTCAATCGCCTGCGTACCGGTGATATTGGCCTTGTTGCGAACGGATCCTGGTGTCGCAAACGGCGATGCTGCACGGACAAGCGCGCCACCGTTTGCGCCTGGTGTCTGAGGGGCAGTTCCAGGGGGTGGTGCATGCTCCAGACGGACCTGGGCCTCATCAAGCTCATTCTCGAGTTTGCGAAGACGCTCCTCCAGGTCAGCACTCGCTTGCTTCTCTTGCTCTAGCTCAGTGCGCACACGGCGCAACTCATTCTCATAATTATCTTTTAGGCGCTCTTTTTCGGCATCGAGCTCACGAACACGGTCCTGGTGCTTTTGGCTGAGCTGCTCAGACATGTCAACTAGACGACGTTGGTCCTCCAGCTCGGACTTGTAGCTGTCCACGGTGGCAGCGAAGGATTCTTCTTGCTTTTGAATCCTAACCAAGGTGTCGTCAACCTTTGTTTGTAGGGCTGAGAGACGATCTCTAAGTTGCTTCTCGGTTCGCTTGAGAGAATCAACTTGAGCCAGGGCATCTTCACCTTGACGCTGCAGCTCGGCGATGCGAGCACCCTTCTCCTTGCGGTACTGAAGAGCCTCGGCACTTTTGGTCTTCAGCTCATTTTCCAGCCATTCGGCGTTGCCACGGGCGAGGTCAAGCTGCTGCTGAATCGAGTCCTCGCGGTACTTGGCACTGCTGAGTTGACCCTTGGCATTCTGCTCGGATTGTTGCAGCGAGGTGATCTGTCGTGCGAGCTCGACATTTCGCTGATGCTGTTTTGTGAGCTCTTCCGAAAGAGTAGAGTCTCTCTTGTTGTTCGCTTCGATGATAGCCAGGTTGGCACGATTTGAAGACTGTAGTGTTTCAATCTTATCGTTCAGTGCCTTGGCATCTGCGTCATGGTCAGACGTCTTTGATTTCAGAAGCTGCAGCTCATTCTCTAAAGCCTGTCGCTTGGTCTCTGTAAAATCAAGCTACGATTAGTCAACGATACATTTGCAGGGTGGTGTTTCATCAAGCTTACCCTCTTCCTGGACCTTCTGCCTTGCCTGTTCCACGTCTTTCAAAGCCTGCTCGGCGGTAGACTTGGAAGCCTGCGATCTGGATTCGGAGCTTCGGACTGCGTTCTCTAGTTCTATGTCCGTCTGTAGCTTGTCGGCATAGAGGGCATCGAATTCGTGGGCCTTGCTCGTTACGGCCTGCAGCAATATCGCAACGAGATCCACGGTCGGTGCCGTCGTCAAGGTGGTAAGGACAGGCTGGTCAAGGCCCAGATGACCGGCAAGATAGCCGAAATCAACAGCGGCGGCCGCCATGTCGTGGTCCCGAGTTGGTGAGCTCGACGAAGCTGTGCATCACCTTCTGGGAACGCCAGCGTTTGCTAGAATCGAACGACGGGAATGCTCGCACACTCTACCCAGTGATGCAGAAAAAAACGGGAGTAGCATAAATGAGTGCATGCGACTGCGATAGGTGATGCTGAAGCACTGCAAACGAGTCGCGGCGCAACAAGTTGAAGAAGCAGTGGAAAACGACGAATTTAACGAAGGAACCAAGTCGCGCTGGGGAAGATTAGCTGCTGGACTGGCACACTCGTGCCCCACCCGCAGGCACAACAGCACAACAATTGGTGGCACAGGAACACCAGTCAGTGCACGGGCCAGCCATGCAGAAGCGAACGAGGATTAGCCGGCACCGCCACTGCTGCCCACGCTGCTAGCAGGCTGTGCTACTCCCAAAACAACACGATATTGATTGAATCACGAAGTGTTACATGTGCGATCCAATATTAGAGAGGACTGTTTGTTATTGTTTGCTCATCGCAGTGGTACAGCATTAGCGAGATTGAAGGATGAAAAAAGAGTCTTCGGACTCCGCGGTTGATTAGCTATACTATGTTGGCGCAAATGCTCTGCATGCGCCGGTCCCAATGCCTTCCTGTCTCTCAGGGTATAAATAAATCCAATAACAACTTGAGCACTTCAAGCTTTTTAAACGAAATTCCGCTCTGTTATGCTACCAGCCGATAGATGATGTCGGCGAAACCCATACAAAAGAAATAGATGAAAGAAAGCAACGAAGAGATTGTCGCATGGTAATGATGATGATATCGTTAAGTCGTAAAGCCAAATGTGGTGTATGCGTCTCGGCATTTTCAAACAGTCTGCTTCTCAGAGAAGGCACCAAAGGTCTTCTTGACAGCAAAGACGTAGCCTTGCGAGATGGCGCGCGGAATCATGGCTGAAAGAGAGTCGCTGCGCTTGCGAGTTTGGCAAGCAGCAGCCATGTAGCTTTTATCGCAAGGCGAGCTGCTAAGAGAGGAGAAGGTACTATAGTCGCGTTCTAGCGAGAAGGGGTTGGTGTTGGCAGAGCCACGCGAGGCGAGGCTGGAGTTGGAGGTTTCCTGGGAGCCGCGTCGAAACGAGTTGTCGGGCGGCGCATGCCACCAAGCATCGGTCATATCAGCCGAGGTGCGCTCAATAGCCATGGCCAGAGGAGCAGGTGAAGTTTGTTGTTGCTGTTGGGCGGCATCCTTGAGTGTCTGCCAGAGCAGATGACCGACTTGGTCCCAGACAACGACAGCCTTGAAAAGTCGTCGACAGTTGCGAGTGCCTTCCTTTTCGTCCAGCTCGCCATAGGACTCGAGTTCCTCCATGGAAGGGACACAGTCCCATACGATAGTTATTTGGTCGAGCTGGTCTGTCCAGGGAGAGCTGTGGAGAAAGGTGGAAAGGAAGTTGCAAGCGCGGGCTCTAGATTCCAGCTCGGCCTCGCGGGCGACTCTATCGCGCTCTTCCTGTTGCATAAGGTCCGTGGTGACTCTACGGCGTCTCCATTTCTTGTGTGGTAATTCAAAAAAGCCGGTGCATTGCCGCGGCGAGAGAGGCGGCGATAACGTGGCCATGACGGGCAACGATGTGATGTGTGGTGTGGTGATGTAACGCTTTGTGTGTTGTCGTTTGTGTATGGAGATGGTGTTATATCGTTACTGCAGCTGGCGGGCATAATAAAATCGGCGTGGAAGTGACGATACTTGAGGAGGCGAAGCAGGGACAGGTCTGGATGCGGGCGGCGTTGGGGATATTATAAGGCGGACAACAAGATCTGAGTCTGGGTTGGTGGCGTCGGACCCGTATCCGATACCCCTGCTCGTTTGGCAGAGGTCGTTTAGGTGAGCCGAGCTAGAGACGGTGAGATCCAGCGGGCTCGGGGGGTGTGTGATGAGGCGTGTGAATGAGTGAGCTGGAGTGGGTGTGCGAGTAAGCTAGTGATGACCGAGCCAACCCGGGCTTGCTTATTTGGCAGGCTGGCGCCAAGCAGGAATAGAGGTGTCAAGTGTGTCTGCCCTCTGGCTGGCTGGCTAGTCGAGTGACCCAAACAGTGGCCGTCAGACTCGCAGCTCAAGCGTAATATCTCGTCGATGCTGTCAGCGCTCAACACAACGGTCTTCGGTAAGCGAGTATTACGGCCTGTCGCCGCGATTGTATTAGCCCGGCCATGTGCCTTTCCGGCGACACTGGGCTGGAAAGCTTCATGCCCTAATAAGTACATGTGTCCATGTCTCTGTTCAGCGGCCTCGTCCAAACCAGCCCAGCTCCGACGTCCAGTAGCCTCGCGGTCAATCGCCGAAGGGCGATGCCGCACTGGGGCGAGACCGAGGCGTGACGCCGACCACCCACCTACGAGAAAACCTAGGGAGGCACGGAGGCAGAGCAGAGGCAGGGCTGGCCTGGAGCCACACGGAACAGTGCGGGTGGGAAACAAGAAAAAAAAGCACACCGCCAGCAGCCACAGAGAGCGAATGAAGGGATGGCGCGCCCGATCGCTGCCCGTTCAGGGATTCCGCCGTTGCGTGACTTGGGCGTGGGATGCATGTCGACAGGCTGGAGCGGGAAAATGTTACTGGCATGCGTTAACGTGAAGAGCTGGCCGTGGTTAGCTGGCAGCTGGCGAGGCGAGAACGGTAATTCGCAGCGCCGACGCGGTGTAGAGACCTGGAAGGTCCCTGAGAAAAGTATGGCGGTCTGTACCGGCGCAGAGGGTGGACTGCGCTGTAACCCGCTTCAGCCCGCTGTACGCCGCCTGTACGCCGCTGTACGCCGCTGTACGCAGCGCCTGTGAGGCAGGCCGACCTTGCCCGGCCAGTGGCAGCTCCAAGGTGGCGTCAGCAGACCACGTCCTGTGGCTCCGCGGCGGGACAGCAATGGAGAAGCAATGTTACAGCGCTATCTTTTTTTTCGAAACGGCATAATGGGATTCACAATATTAGGTACTTTTTCTTTCGTCAAGGGGAAACAAAAGTACGCACACGCAATGCCTTGAACCCAAGTAGGGAGCTGAGTCGGCCAGAAAACATCAGCTGCCCAATGCAGCTGGGAGTCGGTTGCCACGCGTAGGTACTTGTGGTCTACACCAAGCAGAGGCGCAAGCAGGAAGTACCTCGCTCTCCCCAGAGTCTTACCCCAGAGTTCCCAACTATAGTTACCTACGGAGTACCTACACCCACTGTAGCATCGTTACCATTTACAAACGCGCCCGTCATCAGACCTACCGACTGAGCTGGCCAGTGGCTACTGTCCGCCCATCCCACCGACCGCTCTTCGTTTAGCCCAGGCGTCCCGCGCATGTAACGGAGGCACTGGCCGAGGAGGCTCGGCGGCGTTGCGGTCTTGCGGAATGGAGGGTTACATGCTGCTGCCTGCCAGATGCCAAATGCCCCAATCACCAGCCTCTGGGACGCTCCGCGGGCAACACCGCCATCCCTGTCCCGCTCGGTCTCCCGGCAGGCTGTCTGCTCTCGATTCTCGTTGGGTAGCCGGATGGAAAACACGGCCCTGTGGCCATGGTTGATGGTTGATGGTGTGTGTGACTGATTCGTTGGCCTTTGCAGCACTGCTGGCGGTCGGCTCGCTGCCTGAATGTGGCAATCCTCTCCACGAACACCGACGCCGACTTTCGCGACGGATGTGTCAACAACAGCATGGCTTGTGATTACGATCGCTGGCTCACGACATCGCCAGCGATATACCCTGGCGACGCACGCCGACACAACGCAATCAAGTTAGGCTGTGGTCGCTGCGCTGACGCCAGGCATGCCGACGGTCCTGTGCGCTGCATCACCCGCATTCTTGACACGATATGCTTTGCGAGTAATCCAGCGACATCCGGGCCTAAAAGCACCCATAAGATGACTCGAGTTTCATACGCCTTTGCTGGTAATAAGCAGATGGACAAATTTCGTTTACCCCTTCAGGATTAGGGCGTATTTCAAGTGTACGCTGTCCGGACACCACCACCACCAACCACGACACCACCATTACGTTAACTCGGCGAAAAGAGTCCGATGACTGGCATGTACGCATTCTTCCGCAGCGAAAAGTCCCGCGACAACACATCCATCACATCACACACCCGCACCACATGCACCGACTGCACACCGACAAATGTGCAATTCTCACTGCCCTGGGTGCTATGATGCCCGTAATGACAAGTCAAAGCGATGCCCAACAGATGGTACTGCCATGGTGTTCATCACAGTCACAGTCACACGCTTCCTTGACTCATTCGCCCTCATTTCCTCTGGCACAAACGCAGTCACAAAAAATTTCACCTCCCGCCAATAGTCGTGAAGAACGGGGATCACAGCCGATCGTTGCTCTCCAAGGCTGCGACCCAGCCAACTCGGCGACCGAATCCAGCCACCGTTTTCAACTCATTAGCCGCCAAAAAGTCTCGCTTGGCCGCGAGTCACCCTCCTACAGTAGCAAAGTAGGGAGCTACTGCCAACAACCAGAAAGTGCTTTGCCAACGACAAAAAAACGTTGCATCAGAGAGGCCTCGTCATGTGCGATGACTTGCTTGCATGGCGTTTCAAACAACGGTGATGCCCTGATGATGAGCCCAACGCAGCACAAATGTGCGCGCGCGTCAGTGTACGTGTGCTGCATATTTCTTACTCTGTGGTTATGGTTTCTTTACCTGCCCTTGATTTATCGGCAAGTGTTTCTTTTCCCGATCCCCTCGGGTGCCTCCTTGCACCGCGCGCGCGCAAGTAATATGATATATCGATGTGCCGTCCTTTGTCAAACTTTACTCTGTCGTAAGATGACAGGCCCCGACCCGATAGCCGGGGGCTACTGGCTGGCCTTTTACGGGGGGGGGGGGGGGG
>JAPFRW010000009.1:0-44823 GCA_030778065.1 Akanthomyces uredinophilus | reverse complement strand
CCCCCCCCCCCCCCCTCTCACCTCTCCGTCCTGGAGTCCATCATCTCGCTGGGCGGTAAAAAGAGACCGTGGTAGCAAAAAGCAAAACATCGAGTCACAAAGTTTCAACCTTTCTTATTGGGGTGCAATAGCTGCCAATAACTTTTCTTTTCAGGAATACCCCTCGACTGCCGAGCAATTCGGTCTCGACGCGTTCCATTTTACGTTACTATTTGCTCTCGTCCGAAACGCCTTCCTGTTGCAGCCGTCGCAGCGGAGGGCGACACAGGAGCAACATACTACCAAATTATTAGTAGCTCGATGTTACCAATGGGCCCCAACCGACCAGCTGACAGCCCCGTCCTGTATTGTGGAGGAGGGGAAGAGCAAGAAAACTGTGCCCCGTCCTTGATTTTGCAAGTCGCTGGAACCTGCTGGATTGGGGAGGTCCCCGCGACCTAGCTTATTAGTATGGAGAACGACATGGAGCCAAAGCATTGATGGCGTCTCAATCTCCAGCAGGCGATAAGAGAGCTCTTGTTGGCCGTCGCCTCACCTGAGCCAGTAGGTGGCAGTAGCTTGAGTAGGCAGGCAGGCTCAGGCGGAATGGTTCAACCAACCAAGCCTTGGCGCCAGTGTGGCTTGGCCCCCTACTGCGATCAGTTTTCGTCCACCGAGCGAAATGGCACTACTGACTTTTAGCTAATGAAAACAAGCAAAAAAGTAACGGCAGCAACTTCACTTCCAGTGACTTAGACTGTCGAGCAACAGAAGGGCGAGTCGACAGGGGAGGGCTTCATTCGTTACAGTGCTTCCAATAACAACGGCCATACCAAAGTTCCCGAACCAGCCAGTCAAGCTTGCGACGGCGCGATATTACACCCAGTATTACAAGGCCAACCTGCTCCATCAATGATGGGGCCATTTGCCCGCTTTTGCCGCGGTGCGCCCGCACTGGTTCGGCCTCGATCCGACAAGCTGGCTCGCTCCAAGAATACCTACGTCAATGTCTCGCGCAAGTGGGATTCCCGCCGCGGAAATTGCAGTTTTCTAATAATATGCTTTCCTGACGAAGAAAATGAAAATGTCTCATTGTGAAGCGCGCCCTTTATGCGCCTCTTTCCTCCTGCCCAAAAAGCAAGCTCTTTTGTACAGTGAGGGAACAGTTTCGTCTCGGAACATGAGCCATTCCTACTCGCTAGGAGCCAAGGAGCCCAGGAGTGTTGGCCAAACAATATTTGGTCAAAAAGAAATTGGCCCACAAAGCCAATCCAATCTCCGCACACTTTTTGGCAATTGCTTTGCCAACCGAACCCATCAGTCAGTTAGTTTGCGAGCGGTCCTTTGAATGGAGCACTACCCTCCATTCGGCTCGTGCTGCCTTCCTCTTCCGATCCTTTTCGCTCCTGGAGGAGGCAAGGAGTGTCGGCGAAGTACGGGGCACGCGCTGTGAGCCTCGTCGTTTATCAGCTGGGGCAGACGGGGGTAAGTAGTGGTGTGGGGGGAACACGGAGCAGAGAGGCTTTGACTAGCGGAATCCTCCCTCCTTGTGTCCAGCGCGGCATCAGCCCTGAAAGAGTAACACCCAAATTGCAATTACTACGTCGTTGTCATCATTTTGGTGTTCGGTCGGGCATTTGCTCGTCTATTGACCGAGAAGCGTAGAATGCCAAATGATTCCAGCGTGCGAACAAAGACTCCGACTCACACTGCGTCCGAGGACACCCAGTCTGACGTGCTCGTCTGGAATGGAGTCGCCGCTGAGGCGATGTCACCTGGGCACTGCAACAGTGTGCCTCGCTCTCGCTGGAACCCTCGTAGCCTTATTCACAGTCTGACGTTTCCGCGGGTGTCAAACACGCTGTCTGGCCCCGTCCAGTAACGGCCAAGAGTAAATATAGCTCCGAACTCTCGTGATTCATAGGCTCATTTCCCGATTAGACTAAACGAGCGAGCTGCGGCCGATGACGAGGCTGCGCAAGCAGAATCGCCCACCCCCTTCTGCGTCCGAGGCTGGGCTTGCATATTCCGCCTGCGTTGTCAGCTGCGGCAAATGCTCAGCCTGCTCTTTTTTTTTTTTGCTCGCCGCGAACAAGGGCGAGTACGGGGGCCCCGTCTTCGATCGACGAAGCCCTGTGACACAGGGCTGCAAAAGCATCGCCACGCCGAAATGAACATCGGAGCTGATTGGCGGGACAGACGAGAGTCTTGACAACTGCAGATCGTAGGCAGCGGCGACCGAATCGGGCGCGTCGAAAGAGCTGGCTTTGGCTTGCCGCCGACGTTGGCTCTTTGCAGTCCGACGACGACGGCGAGCTGCAGAGGGCCGGACAAAGAGAGCCGCATCATTGTGCGTGTCCTGCTTAGAGGCGCGCTTTGCACTCAATCTTTGTGCGTCATGCGTAAAAGACGGTTCGAGAACAGACTGCTTTTTGAAAGGCCAATCTACCAAAGATCGCGCGCACGTCTTGTAAGAAACGCGTCGAGTGATGAACGCTTTATTCATCATCTCGTAAAGCTTTCAGAATAACATGCAGACTCGCTGCATTGTTCTCTGGCGCGTCAAAAGAGAGCAATGCAAGCGATGAAGAGTTACGTTTAGATTACTATAAAATGTTTGCTGGTGGCCCTTCGATAATGAAGATTTAGAACATGACCACCAGCCACCACCACCACAACAACAACTACAGAATCATCACCATGCCAATTAGAATTTCACTGACAGTTGACACGCCCGAGGCGGCTTCCGTCATTACCGCCGCCGCGGGTACCCTTACGGGTGTTGCAGATTACGAGTCCCACGACCTGCCTTCCGAGGATTGCCCAGCAGACCGGCCTGCGCAGGCTGACGATGCCATCGGGTCCAACAAGACGATCCTCAACTTCACCATCAACGACTTTCTTAGCAAGTGCATCGCCCTGAAAGTGAGCGGTGGCGCTCAGCTCAATGTTAACGTCCCGAACTTTGCCTCTCTCGGCTTGTCCCACTTTCTCGCAATTTTTGGGGAGCCCAGCGTCTTCAAGTCCATCAGGTTCCTGGGTAAGGACGACCGCGCGCTTCTCGACGGTCTCAAAGTCGGCGGCCTTGTAGAGAAGCTCAGAGAATTCACAGACCAACTCGCATTCGAAGCTTTCGAGGAGTTTGCCCAGACGACCACCGTTCTCAGTTTTCTCGACTATGAGCATGATACTAAAAAAGAAGGATCCCCTACGAGAGTCAACGATGTCGGCTGTAAGATGCCCGACAGACATGGCCCGCCTCGCACGAGCCTGCCAGACGTTCCTGCAGGGAGAGACTACTATAGCGACTGCGAGACAATCGAGGACTTCACCATCTTCGAGTTCGTGTATCATCTTAACAAGCTTGTCCAGGACTTCGGTAGAGACCGTTTCGGCAACGCAGTCGAAGGCGGGCGAGCAATTTTCGACCGCCTTGCACCGTTTAGCGAGCTCAGCTTCGGCCAAGGTAGAACGTTTGGCGATCTCGACTTTGTCGACTATCTCCGATATGCCGGAGCTGCTAGTCTCCACCCCTCCCTTGATCAGCTTCAACCGAGCGACAGCAGGCTCTTGTTCGGCCTCAAAGTCTGCAATCTTTACGAACAGCTCCGTGTCTCCTCGTGGGCAGACCTTGACGCTTTCGGCCAACACACCGTGCTCGACTTTCTCAGGCTGCACAACGCCCACGACAGTGATCCGCTTGATGGAAGGAGCGGCGATGGTACAGCGGCCGCAAACAAGCTTGTCGGCTGTGACTCCAAGCCGTGCCCCACGATGAAGCCCGACACCCGAGATAGTGGTGGCATGTTGAGTAGACAAGGGCATGAATGGGACGCCAAACGCGGTAGTCCCTCTGGTACTTTCGCCGGACCGCAGAAGGGGCCGAACCAGGCTTATGTCGACGACAGCGATGACGATGACAGCATCGACTTTGGCGGTGTCACAATATGGGCTTCTCCTAGCAGCGGTGAGGCAAGCATTGGCCATCGTAGAAATGCGCTCCGGCCGGTCTGCGATCCTGAGAGCCCCTTCCAGCCCCTGCTTGCTGAGGAAGAGGCCAATGCCCTGGCGGCGCGCCAAGGAGCCGCTGACCTGGCGCTTGAAAATGAATGGATCTCAAACTTGGCGCGCGTGGCCAGCTCTGAAGCTGACGAGGGGGACGAGGGCGGGGAGGATAGTAGAGAGGAAAATGACAAGCCCAAAGTCGCTTCCTGGAACGAGCTAGCTGTCCTTGCCGGACTCTTGCCGCCTGACTGGACGCTCAAGACGGAAGCCGTGACTGACGAAGACGGCGACGAGGCAGCCTCCCTGCAGGAAACTGCTAGCGACGGTGATAGACAATGGATCGAGAGCCTAATGCGCGTGGCTGGCGTCGACGAGGACGAGGACGTGGACTTTATCGTTCATCCTTGGGACCAGATGACGGCCCCTTGTAGAACACTGCCTGCTGACTGGGCCAGCGAGGAGGACAGCAGCACGGACGACTTGCATTGTTTTGATTCGGCTTGTGTTGGTACCGCGGACTTGGAGGATTGTTTTTTGCCCCCTCGCGCAAAGTTATTTCTACGACATATGGAAAGTGACCGAGAATGGCTGGCGGACCAGCTTCGCAAGGCTAGACTCCGCTGCGACGACTGCAGTGACTGCAGTGACTGGGTGTCCTTCTGCTCCGAGGACTCGATCCTTTTCCAGAACCTTGAGCAGGCCATCGCCGACGCCGACGCGAGTGACCGAGAACGGCCCGCGAGTCCGGTCTGCATGGCTAGCCTCGGCGACAAGGCCGAGGGCAACGACGACGCCGGCGAGCACGACTCGCGCGCCATGGCAGCCTGTGTCGAGCAGGACGAGCAGCTGCGCGACATGATTGCGCTGAAGCACCGCATGTTTGAACTGACCGAGGAGGAGCTCGCCGCGTGCCTCGAGCTCGAGGGCTGCGACGACGCCGACGGCCTCGCCGACTCGCGGGCCCAGGCCGCCTGGGACAGGCTCCAGGGCGTGTCCCTCGAGCTGCGGGCCGCCACGGGCGACGAGCGCCGTCTCTGCGCGCACCTGCGCGTGGCCGACGCCGAGCGCGGCTGGCTGCGCGAGGTCGCTGCGCGGCTGCACGCGTCGCAGCGCCGAAAGTGCGAGCTCCAGCGGCAGCTCGCCGCGGCCGACGCCGCGATTGCCGCGCTGCACGGCACGGCCACCAACCTGCGCGGCTCCTCCTCTTCCTCGGTCACCGCCGCCATAGATGTCGTCGACGACGACGACGGCGCGCTGCAGCTGGAGCTCGACGGCCTGCACGCCGAGCTCGCCGCGGCCAGGACCGAGGTGCTCGCGCTGCAGAGGCAGACGGCGCGCGCCGAGGGCACCTGGACCGGCCTGCTCGAGCAGCTCGACGAGAGAGACCGCGAGCTCGACGAGGCAAAGGCCGACATTGACGGGCTGCGCCGCGCGCTCGAGAACCTGCGCCTGGCGCACGTGCAGCTCGTCGCGGCGCGTCAGGCGGCCGAGCGTGAGGCGGCCGAGCTTTGAAGCAGCCGAGGATTGGGACACTTACGGACGGCCAAGGACCATGGATCTTCCGGGGTTCCTAGTCTCGGCCCTTTCGCTCCCGCGGAGCATATGGGTAAGTCGATGATTTTGTCATGGTGGCAGTGTTTTTTTTTGTAGGACACATGTTTTTTTTTCGCTTACCTCTGGCAGAAAAGCACCCGGGATTTTTTTTAGATCAACATGATGCTTGTTTATGACAGTGAGTTTCTAGTTTGTTTCTGTGTGTTTTGGCCAGAATAACTTGAAATTAGGAGTTGGCCATCTATCAATCACCACGTCGTTTTGTCAGATGGCCTTGATTAGAACTTGATGTAAGTACCTACCCGGAAGGCTAACTAATTCACTCAGCTGTCGTATGTGCAGCGTATTAGCGAGCGAAAGTCATCGCTACTTTGTGGATAGAGTAATTGTCTTCTTCTTAACCCGCCTATCAGTAGTGTTTTTTTCTTCTTTTTTTTTTTGCATTGAATAATATCATTGACGAACCCTGTGTAGTCGTTCGTTTGCATGAGCGTAGGTGTTGCTCAGCCTAGCGCCGTAAAGTGACGACGCCGATTCTCACCCCTTAGCAATTCGCGCCGTCGACGGGAAAACGCGGGCCAAGCAGCGCTTTTCCGAGCTAAAAAAAAAAAAAAAAAAAACGAGAAAACAAAAACTGACACATAGCTAATCTGCAAAGCCATGACTGTAACAATTAGGCCATCCTGTCAATCGCCAGCGACATGACGCCCTTCCTCGTTCCCTGCCCTGCTTCGAAGCTCGAGCTTGAAGACGAGTGGATCAAATGACGCGTGCCAAGGCCATGGCTCTAGGAACGATGCAGCGGGCGGAGAGCAAACCATGCACGGCATCCCTAGATTGAAGTAAAAACATCACGAACTCGTCATCTTGATGGACATGTCACTTTGGCTCGACTTTCATTACTGCTACTCGGTCGTCGACAGATTCAGGGTGCGGAACGGAGGCCTGGCATATGTGGGGCTGTGATTGTGTGAATGGATAGCTGCTCGGGTTATCGGCGGCGTGGCTGGAGCGGGTAGCTTCATCTCATCTGCCTGTGTTGCAACCAGATCTTGGTGTATTTTGTAAAGTAGCTCAACGTCGCATGCAAACAGAAAGAACCGCGTGACAGCCAATCGTTTTTATTTCTTTTTAACTTTGGCTCTCAATGAGCAGCGATACGCGGCCAATCGAGGCCTGGGCTATCTGTCGACTGGGACAATCTAGCACTCGCCAGAGCGGTCGATGACGATCTTCTTGGAGGTCTTGCCCGAATCGCTACCGTACTTCTCGACCTTCTTGACAACGTCCATGCCCTCGACGACCTTGCCGAAGACAACGTGCTTGCCGTCGAGCCAGCCAGTCTCGGCAGTGCAGAGGAAGAACTGGGAGCCGTTCCTGAGTGCGGGGGGTTAGTGGCCCGTAAAATAAAGCGCTCAATCTCTGGGGTGAACAAACGTGTTGGGGCCGGCGTTGGCCATGGACAGGATACCGGGTCCAGTGTGCTTCAGGGAAAAGTTCTCATCGGCAAACTTCTCGCCGTAGATGGACTTGCCTCCAGTGCCCTATTTTTCTCACGATTAGCTTCTTTTTCATTTTTTTGCTTCGCGATGCAGTCGTCGGCGGACATTGGGGAGGGGCACTTGCGTTGTGGTTCGTGAAGTCACCGCCCTGGCACATGAAGCCGGGAATGACGCGGTGGAAGCCGGAGCCCTGGAATCCAAAGCCCTTCTCGCCGGTGCAGAGAGCGCGGAAGTTCTCGGCCGTCTTGGGGGCAGCGTCCTTGCGGAGCTCCATGATGATCTTGCCGAGGGGCTCTGGAAGGGGGGGTAGGAGCAGAGTCAGCGAGTGGTCTTGCGTGTGAGCGAATTGAGCCTCAATTAATGAGTAGACGTACCGCCGCCGGCAGAGACTTCGAAAAAGACCTTGGGGTTCGACATTGTGATTGTGGTTGAGGCTTTGGATGATATTTCAAGGTGCGGGGTAGTGTTTTGCAAAGTGGGATGAAAAAGTGAAGCTCTGCGTTTGCCGGGGTGCGCAAGCTAAGCTTTTTATTCGTCGCCGAACTCTGTTTTGCTTTTGGCTCCAGCAGCTTTCGCAAAACTCGACCTTACTGGTTGGTCCAGCTTCCAAGAGCTTCCAAAGGCAGAGGGGCAACCCCCCCATTCTTGCCATTGCTGCTCCCTGGAAGAGCTTCTGCTGAGCTGTCATCGGCCTGTGCACACTGCTCCCAGTTGGCCACGCAGTCAAGTTTCTGCGCAGCCCCATCGAGGGAGTGCAGGCTAAAAACTTGCTGGAATCTGCTACGATCTACAAACCATCTCGTCATAATGTGTTCTTGGGTCGTCCATCAGTTTATTGTATCATTGATGATCCCTGATTCCCTACCCGCGCCTTTGTCCGGGCCGCCGTTGTCGAGCGTACCAGTAGTGGGGTTTGCAGCGACATTCCGAGTTGCGCTGGAAAGCTTCTGTGTACCGCCCGGGGACATTTGGATGCTAAAACAGACTTCAGAGGCAGCCACCGGGAGAATGAACCATTCTGCTAGTCACCATTTCGCTGCAGTCCGACGCGTCTGACGACCGTGCCTCGACTGATTTGCTGTGACGCAGCTCTCGACCTGGACCAAGAGTGGGCGGAAACTTGGCTAACCAGGCATAGTGGCGCTGCGGGGTCGTAAGGGTAGCTTCAAGTCAACAGTGGCACCTGAATGGTTGAGTGGGTGCCCTGAGTGCCTGCCTGCGTTGCTCCTGGAAACCCGCCAAAAGACAATGGCAATGTCCATTTACTCGACAGTCTGGAAGACCGAATAGATATATGAAAGAGGTATCAATGGGCGGGCAGCGGTAGCCACAGAGGCGGTGTAGGCGTCAACATTGCCCCCTCCTCTGCAACATGTCACGAGTCAACATGAGTTTTGCCCGCCCATATGCGCATGTTCTGTCATTTTTTTTTCCCTCAGGAAGCGGTCGGTGGGCAGATGGGAGCGATCAGCATTTCTCTCTCGGCCAGATAAGTGTGACCCGCATGCTGTCTTGCATGAAAACGACCGTGACCGATATGTCTACCGCCTCATCACGCATCGAGAGTGTGTCGTCGGTCGGAGTGTGGAGGGGGCAGCCGGGACCTGTAAAGATGGACGATCCATACCCTGTTGCCGCCGGAGCGGGCGGTAATTGAAATTGACATGCTGCCCGCCGTTTGCATATATTTTCTTTCGGTACTCACGAACCGAGTCTCTTTGGCGTCCGGCCGTCAATCAGCCTTCATGTACTGCTCGCTCAACGCAGCCAATGAGCATCCCCGCCTCGTCCGCAGAACATTTCCACGAACGCCCGGCAAATGATGTAATAACAAGTAGTTGAGGTAGTTAGTCGACCCCGTTGCCTAGTATTAGATGGTGTGGGAGGGCAGCGGAGAGGGTCGGGGCGGCGGAGGCTGCTGGTAGCGCGGCCGGACCAAGAAATACAGCCCGTCGCATGACGAAACCTTGACGGATGGCCACCAACGGAAAACTTCATTCGCTGTCCAAGGCCCAGTGCGCCACTGAAGAAATCTGCCAACCAGCCTACCAAGTAGTTGCGTTGAGAGTACCGATTCCGCTTCGTGACAAGACCGGACAGCAGTCTCGGGGAGCTCGGCAGTCCGGAGACGCTGGAATCGCGCGCCCCAAGAAAAACACACTACATCCAACAAGCTCTAACCTCCTGCCAACTAGCTAGAGGGCCCGATGTAGCTTTGTACTTGACTAATGGCAATTGCCTAGCTTTGGAACGTTGCCTCTTTGCTGGCTCATTTCCTGGGCGCATCGGACCGTTGTGGCGAGTGAATGGGGGTCAAGTCAGGCTGCCGCCGTGCCGTCAGTGGTAAACTCTGGCTATTGACCTTCAGCTCGGTACTGCGGCCATGACGCGCTATCCCGCCCACGGTAAGAGGCGTCGCCCACGGACGAACTAGTTGGGTGGTAAACCCCAGCGTATTCAGTCACGGCCGCAGGCTGTAGTTGCGCGCCTGAATGCCAGCCCGCCAGCTTGCCAAGCCGAAAATCCAGACCAAACCCGAACACGCGCAACACTGTTTGTACTTGTGCCGCTGTTCTTTTCAGGCTCGTGTCCGAGGGTGTCACCGAACAATGTGTACTTGGTGCGGTCAGCCTCAGTCGGGAACCACCACACACACTCTCTCTTTATTATGCAAGCCACACCGGCCAGAGACGGCGCCAGGAAAAAAACGAGACGGGACAGATTCAGACACAGACACACACACATGCACACCACATAGCAGAAAGCGAATCCTTCTCGCTGAACTTTTGTATTCCTCGCTTATGAGCGTTCAAGATTACTCCTCCAAAAGTTCCGACTCCTTTGCACCTTTGTCGTGTCGTCTTCTTCACTCGTATCCTTACCCATACTCGCCCTGCCCACTTAGACGATCGCTATTCCCCAGTACCAGGGAAAAAGATCAGCGGCGCCCACCAAGGACCCTGAAGTTGAATAGCCTTGGTTGCATCATTACGCTGGAGCAAGTTTGAAGCTTACCGTTCTTTTTTGTTGGTGCTTCTCGCCCTTTCGACACTTGCCTGCCGCCACATCTCCATCGACGTGCAGCCTTTAGGAGGGGGGTCCTATTTCCGCCGCCAGTCCCTGAACGACGGCTTATTAGTTGGGATCTCAATCAATCTTTATTTACAGAAACTGCAACACAAACCCCAAACCCACACTCGAGCAGGGAAACGAAAGGAAGAGTTGCATTGTGCCAGTGTACCGTTATTCGCCCTTTCTCACTCATGAAGAGCATCACACCATGACGGCGGATTCTCAACAAAATCCCATCCGCAAGTTTGTCGGCCGGCTGCGCGCCGGCAGCATGAGCCTCATCTCACCACGGTCCTCCTCCCACAGCAGCCACGACTCCGGCAACACCTCCGGCCACACCTCCGGCCATCATCATAGTCACGGCGGCGGCGGCGGCGGCGGCTTCTCGCAGCAGCAGCGGCGCAAGACGAGCTCGCCGCGCAACTCCCTCTCCAGCCTCTCGGCCGCGGCGGCCCGCGACGCCGCCGTCTCCCTCGGCCTCTGGAACGCGGCCTACGACGGCCTCCGCGACGGGCCGTCGACCGCCGGGCTCGTCCTGGCGTACGAGTCCATCGTCTCGCAGGAGCTGCCCAGCCACATGAAGACGGGCGGCATGAGCATGAACTTTCGCGGCCGCTCCGACGAGGACCGCCTGCGGCTGCTGCAAGAGGTCACGGCCGCGGGCCTCGCCAAGCAGAGGGGCTCGCGCGCTGAGCGGGATGCGTCGCAGGCGCGCGCGACGATTGATGCCGCAAAGACGGCGATTGACGCCGTGGTGCCGGTGTACATGTCGTCGGCGGTCGCGTGGGCCGGAATATGCACCATGACGCCGGTAAGCGCCAGCATAATTTTCTTGTTATTTTTTTTTTATGATTTCTTTTTTCCCCCTTTTTTTTCACCCAACCCATGTTATGCATTTTCCACAGTACACGTGCTAACACTTAAACTCATTAGCTTTTGCTGGAACCCATTTTAGGACTCGACTACATGTGTGCGGGGATCTCCCACGTCCTCGGCCGCATCGACTTTTACATGACGCTGGTGTCCCTGCTGGTGCCGGGGAGCTGGCGCGACGACGCCAAGTTTCGGGCGCAGCAGGATGCCGTGCGGGACCAGATATCGAGGCAGTACCGCAGGATCCTCGAGTTTGAGATGAACACGGTGTGCGCCGCCGCGAGCGCCTGGAACCCCGCCGCCAAGAACGTCGTCGACTGGCACGGCCTGGCGGGCATGATCGGGACCATCCAGGAGGCCGACGAGGAGATTGTCGAGCGCATCAGGGCCAGCGCGGCTGCCGTGACGAGGTACCGCCTGCTCAAGAGCTACAAAGACCTGGAGCCGCTCTCGACGTCCAAAGACGAAATGACCCATCATCACATGGCTGCCATTGCGACGGCGGTAGTCGCATGAGTCGCATGATGGTTAAAGACTTGGTTGTCAGACGAGCGAGAAGAAAGAAACTCATGTTGAGGAAGATTGCCAAGCTTGGAAACGAAAAAGCTTTGCATGAAAGCAATTATGGACAAGGAGAGCGATTATTTTTACTACTATTTATTTTCAGCAACGGCGTTTGGAGCAGTGGACCATGACGGCATGGTTGTTTTCGGGCGAAAATGATATCTACAAACTCTCAAGCAAGCTGCACACGAGAAACATGATCGAATATACTTTCCATTATTCAAGTATATTTTCATCATTTATCTAAAAGTTTACAAAGTGTTTCTTGTACTGTGCTGTGCTATTTGAAGGGCACCCCAAGAAACCTTTGACCTCTGGTACAGAAAGCACGCATTGGAGTAATTGTAGGCCGAGCGTTCGCGATCAAAATTTCCCAATCAACTCACATTTGATTTCAGAGTCAAGAACCAAGCCGATGACTCGAGCTTCGCTCTCATGAGAGTTGCTCTCGGCGCGATTGTCTCCCAACCGGACAGCTGATTGCCTAATTAGGATACGCACGCATCAAGGTTGTTCCGCTCCCTTGAAATCGGAACAATGGCCTGACTTGCTGGCGTCGGGTCTAATTAGCCTCTGCGCCGCCAAAAGAAAGCAGACACGGTGCAAGGCCATGTCCAACGCGCCCGCGCGTCGCCAGTGAGCAACGATAGAGACCCCCAAGCGGCCAAGCTCAAACAACCTCCACCACACCCTCAAAATCATCACCATCGCGCCCTTTTTTTTTCTCCTCGTTGCCATCGAAAAAAAAGCTGCCAACGCTCATGCGGGCACCGTTGCCAGCATGCTCCTCATCAAGCCGTCATGGCTGAGCCACAGCGGCGAACAAAAGGATTTCGAAGTCTACAGCTGCCATGTGTCGCCCGATGGCAAGCGTCTCGCGACGGCCGGCGGCGACGGCCACGTTCGCATCTGGTCCACAGAGGCCATCTACAACTCGCGCGATCCGTCCTACACCAAGCCGCGACAGCTCTGCCACATGAGCCACCATCTCGGCACCATCCATTCCGTGCGCTTCAGCCCCAATGGCAAGTACCTGGCCAGCGGCGCCGATGACAAGCTCATCTGCGTCTACCATCTCGACAAGGGCCCGCCGCCCGCCACCTTTGGCTCTGACGAGCCGCCGCCCGTCGAGAATTGGAAAACATACAAGCGATTGATTGGCCACGAGAATGACGTCCAGGACCTGGCTTGGTCTTACGACTCGTCCATTCTCGTCTCCGTCGGCCTCGACTCCAAAGTCGTCGTCTGGTCAGGATACACCTTTGAAAAGCTCAAATCTCTGCCTGCGCATCAGTCGCATGTCAAGGGCATCTGCTTTGATCCCGCCAACAAGTTCTTTGCGACCGCCAGCGACGATCGAACCATTAAAATTTTCCGCTTCACATCCCCCGGACCCAGTTCAACGCAGCACGACATGATCAACAATTTTGTCCTCGAAACTACAATTAGCTCTCCCTTCAAGAGCTCACCCCTTACGACGTACTTCCGACGCTGTTCCTGGTCACCCGACGGTAATCACATTGCGGCTGCCAACGCCGTCAACGGGCCTGTTAGCTCTGTCGCAATCATTGAGCGCACGCGCTGGGATTGCGAAATCAACCTAATCGGCCACGAAGCACCCACAGAAGTATGTCTTTTCTCTCCTCGACTGTTTCATACCTCGAAGCCTGGCGCAGAGGCATCCGAAGGTGATCAGCCTTCACTTGTCACGGTGATAGCAGCTGCCGGACAAGACAAGACACTCAGCCTCTGGAACACCAACACCTCTCGACCTGTCGTCATCTTGCAAGATCTTGCTGGCAAGTCCATCTCGGACTTGGCCTTCACCCCTGATGGCGAAACCCTGTTTGCGGCCAGCTTGGATGGCAGTATTGTCGTGGCCCGATTCGAGGACGGTGAGCTCGGCTGGGTTGCTACAGCGGAAGAGAACGATCGAGCGCTGCAGAAATATGGTGCCTCACGGAAAGGCATGGGAGTCGCAGAGGATGTCGATGGTCTAATGCTAGAGGACCAGAGCAAGGCTGGCGAGTCCAGGGATTTGCAGTCGCGAATGGGCGCATTGATGGGAGATGCGCCTGCTGCCGAAGGCAATGCTTCCGCAGCCACCAATGGCACCCAGACTGGCGACTCGACACCTAGACCCGCAGCCAATGGCGTCTTGCCGGAGAAACCCGAGCAAGACAAAACTGCAGAGCGGGTCAAAGAGCTCAAGTCTCGGGTGACGGTTGGCAAGGACGGCAAGAAGCGTGTTGCTCCTCTGCTGGTCTCCTCGTCTGGTACGGGCCAGTCTTCTTTACCACAGACACAGCTGATCGGTTCTACGTCGATATCGAAAACATCCCAGAACGACGCGCCGCTCACGGTGCTCGACCTCAGCAAGCCGTTCAACGGCCTACCCGAGGGCGGCATTGCATCCCTGCTACTGGGAAATAAGCGAATTCGTGCGGGGGCAGAGACTGAGGAGGGGGAAGAGCCTCTCGCAAAGCGGTCAGCCAGCGGCCCGACAGCCATCGTGACCGGCGGGGTAGCTGGCGTTGAGCCGGCAGTGTTGGCTAACATTGAGAACGGCGTCATACCGACGCCCGAATTCTTGCGACCTGCTGTCTTGAACCCGTCACTGTCTGTGGCGGCGGTCAGGCTTGCAGTGCCTCGAGTTCGATCGCATATTGTACGACCTCTTGAGAAGGGTATTCTCGGAGCGGAAAGTTCGACCCCCAAGACAGCGGAAATCACAATTCTAGAGGCGAAAAATGACGCAAACCCCAACGATCCGTCCCGAGTCATCGTTTCGAAACGCGGTGTCATTGTTTGGCACGAATTCCTGCCGCGTGCCGTTATTTTAGTTACCGGAAACAAGAACTTTTGGGCTGCGGCGTGCGAAGACGGCTCCATTCATGTCTGGTCTCCTGCTGGCCGCCGACTTTTGAATCCTATGATTCTAGAATCGCAGCCCGTCATGCTCGAGTGCCGTGACCATTGGTTGTTGTGCATAACAGCGGTGGGCATGGCCTACGTTTGGGACATCAAGACGCAATCTTCGCCTCACCCTCCCGTGTCGCTTGCACCGATCCTCGATGCTGCAGTATCATCACTCGATCAACACCACACTTTCACGGGTGGTCCAGGTGTTACCTCGGCCCATCTTAACACGACGGGGCATGTTGTTGTAACTCTGTCAAATGGCGATGGCTTCTACTATGCTCGCGACATGTACACGTGGCAGCGACTAAGCGAATCATGGTGGGCTGTTGGATCCCAGTACTGGAACTCGAACGATTCCTCCGTTTCCGCCCTGCAGTCGACGGCGGTTGGACCGAAGTCGAGGACGAGATCAACAAGGAGAAAGAGCAGGAGAAAGCAGGAAGAGCAAGAGCCGGAGGAACCAGTGGTTGATGTCTCGTCTGGGATCATCCCGTTTCTGGAACGCCACACGACCAACGAGTTCATGGCCAAAGGCCGAGCGTACGTTATGCAACGCATCATCAAAACGGTCATCCAACGAAAGGAGTCCGAAGATTTGGAGAGCGTTGTCAGCATTGCGCATCTCGAGAATCGATTGGCAGGTGCAATGCAGCTGGGTGCTCGCGACGAGTTTCGGTTATATCTTGCCATGTATGCCAAGCGACTGGGGGCCGAAGGTGCGCATGGAAAGGTCGAAGAGTTATTGAAGACGCTTGTTGGTGGTATTCTCCAAGGCGATGACGCCGACACGGAGGGCGGAAAGGGCTGGTTCAGCAAGGCGGACGAGCTGTGCGGCTGGGATCGAAGAGAATTGTTGAAGGGTGTGGTTCTCAGTCTCGGTAAGCAAGGACGGCATATCTGGTGTTCAAGACTCACGCTAATCAACTGACAGGAAAATATCGTGAGCTGCAGCGACTGACTGGCCAGTACGCCAGGCTGCTAGACCTCGATCTGGGCAGCGGTGCCGGAGCCGATGCCGATTCCATGGAGGTCGAAAATTAGCTTCTCATAGCCAGTGTGTGATAGGCCGGAATGCCATGTATAATCAAAGTAGAAAGGAGTCGTTTGGGATGGTTTGTGGAAGCCATGTTGCTTATGGATATTTGGCGTTTGTCGGCGTTTGTGTTTTGGAGCTACCATGCTCCAAGATGGCTAGGAAGCCGCGTAGTTTGCTGCAATATGATGAATTTTCACTTCACCACTCTGAGCCTGAGCTGTATTCCGACTCTTTCTCTGCGGTTATTAACTGGCGGTCTAGCAATTGTTCACATGTAAATCCTGCTGACGTGGTGGTGCGCCCAGCCGCGCTGCCTGGGCAGCTGGCAGCTGGCAACATGCCGGCCGGCAGCTGCCAGCAAGAAGGACTGGGCGTTTTCGTGATTCTGCGCACGCGCACCTAAAGAAAAATTCTTCTCTTTTGTATTGCACTTTTTGTCCCGTCCTCTGCATCCTGCGCTTCCACCTCTTTCATTCTCGTCAACAGACTTGCACCCGAGCTCTGCTCAACTTCGTTCCTTTTCACCAATACTATCCTTGATGGAATTTTGTCTCTTCGCGCCACCTCACGCTCTCTGTCAATTGTAATCTTCTTGGCCACACGCCTACAATACACTCAACACCTCGGGTCACCGCCAGTGGCTGAATATGGAACTCTGGATGCCACAGGTCCGAGGGTACAAGGACGGCTCGAGGCTCGCCTTCGTCATTCTCGCCATACTGTCAACATGGACATGGCTCTCAAGTAGTAACCCAGAAAAGCCGGTCCAACCAGTCGAAATTTGCTGCCAAGTTAGCAACGGATGCGTCCCTGGACTACTTGCTTGCACGACGGCGTGGCTTCCCCGAGAGGAAATAGGCGTCTATCCGTGTGCCGCCACAGATTGTCCGTGCCAAATAGGAGCATTATGTGACGCTTTAGCCCATATGATGTCGAATCACAGCATCCCCTGGACTGTTCTACTCGAGACCAAGGAGCAATGCCCTATCGGGACAATCTCGAGCGACACCCCGCTCGGCGCTGCGGACGCCTTTGACATTAGTATTGACCTTGCCGGCCGAAAATGTACCTCCCCGTTGCAAAAGGGCATTTTCGACTCTACAAGTCATAATCTGGGCGCCTGTCAAGTTGGGTTGCTTGAAACTGATGTAAGTTGAATAATTCATTCAAGCTTATCTCTACGATTCAGACACTTACATGCCAATGCAGAACCCGGAGGCCTGGAAATATTGGTTTACAATGCCGCAATCTCTCCTCCAAGCTCACGGTATCAAAGACAAGCATGATGTCATTGAAACGGTTTTTACTAGCTATCAGAGGTGTTGCAAGCAAGCCGCCGAAGACTTTGCGCAACTTTTACAATCTTGCCAATCAATCTCCGCAAGCAGTGCGTATTCCTTTGCTCTCTTAAAAGTTGATTGGCAACAGGAAACGCATTTTTCGCTCCTTCGCGCCTCTTCCTCGGCAAGGTTTGGTACAAAATTCGATAAACTGAAAGCTGCTAGTACATCGACGGCAAGGTCTCAACTGGCCGGTCCTACTTTTGGCCACTGGATCCAGAAATACCCGCCCCTGACATCAAAATACTTGGAAAACAATATCGACAAAATGTTTCGCCTCACCAAAAGTGTCAATGCCATCAATGATCTGCGGCTCTCGTATCAACAAGGTCTGCGGAACGGTCTCGATAGCCTCGGAGACTTGTGCCACCGAACAACTCGAGCAATTTCGATTCCGACCATCAGTGCCAATAGGCTTTTACCTCAGAAAAGCGTTTGGAGCTTCCGAAAGCGTGCGACGACTTCCGGCGAGCCCAGTCCGGCCGAGCATACTACGGCACCGGCGTTGACATTCCTTCACGGACCTCGTCAGGCACTGGAGTAGTACTCCCGACATGCTTCCGAGAGCTCTGACGACGACTCGGTCAAAATGACTCAGCAGCTCAAGCTCTGGGATCACCTCGCTCATGACATTGGCCAACAGAGTACAATGCCCGGCCTTCGATCGGGAAATACGGTCATCGATGAGCGCAACTTTGCCTTGGGGAGAGGCTGGTGACGGAGCAACATGGTTGGCTACGCTGCCTGCTCTGAACACTAACGAATTTGCTAGATTGACATGAGATTGAGTGAGGAGGTGTGGGCCAGGCATCTATCCATCTATAGACCGACATAGCTTTTAGCAATATCAAGTTTTTGAACAACAGTTGCATTGTTTTCGCACTTGCCTTTTCATTGTGATGTAGCACACATGCCGCGCACGCATCATGCTCACTGGCCGCGTGCCAATGTGTCCGATGGCTTGCTGCGCCACTCTGCTACTCTGGCGGCGCCACCGTAACATGTTGAAGCCATGTCCTCATGCTTCTAAATATGATGGCAAGAAGGCCAAGGATGGCAATAGCAAGGAGCGAAACTAAAGTAATGAAAATAATCAAAGCGATAAAAGGTAGCATATTCTCGAGTCGTATTTTTATACCCATTCTGTAGGTCACTCTAATTTATGCTGGTGATAATGATAATATTCATCATAATAATAATTACACTACAACTACACTTCACCGGCCAGCTCAAACCCATGCTCACGGTCCGGTCTTCCCCGAACGTAGAAATCATTCACCATTAGATCCAGCCCCGCGGCAATGCCCAGCGTCCATGAATGCGAATTCATCGCCTTTCCAACGGGATTCCAAAATGTCCACATCTCCCTGATAATTACCATTGAGGCCGCGCATGCCATTGTAATTAGCGCCATGGGCAGTACTTGCTGGGCAGTTGATGTTGTCCCTTCAGTCCACTCGCACAATTCGATGGGAATGACCAGCACTATAGCTATGCTGCACAATAGTCCAATGCATAGCAAGCATCTTGGCATGACGTCCGATTCTGCGCATGTTGCACATTCTTGCGCCGCCGAAGCGATCATGTCGAGGCGATCCCCTGTCCATGATTAACTGACTGGTTACCAGGGAGGGACATCCTACCTAGCAACGGACTCACAAATTATGTGGCCAAGATCGGGACTAATCTAAAAATTCTCGATCATGGTTTGCGAATGTTCCCGCAGACGACAGAGGATCTGAAGCGGCTCCATAGACGTCGTTTCTCTCTTTCTCGTTTTTCGAGTGATGTGCTTTTCCCACAACAGAGAGAAAGTTTCGAAACAGTGCTCGAGGCGAACCTGCTTGCCTCCCGGTCCTGGCCCGATTCCAGTGCTGTCATGGCAGGTTCCAGGTGCCCAGACGAGACCGGTCTGACTGCGGCGAGAATCGCGCACGAATTTGGCGTGACTCTCGCAATTACACAGCACCGAACCGCGGCTGAAGTTTCCTCGGAATTCTTGCACGAGCGTAACGGGATACACAGTGAGCAGCGACAGAAACTCACTGTTGCCACTTCAGTCAGCGAGTCCAAGGGAGGGGGCCCGTCTGCGGCATACTAAATGATCAGCGGTAGATAGTCAGCAGCCTGAGCATCCAACGGTGGATTAGAGAACTTGATGAGCATATGCGCAATCTCGAGCGACGACACACGGATGCGGGCCATTTCCATTCTTGCTGTCTGCAGCCTGTACAATGTCAGTGAAAGACGGACGATACTGATGAGAATCAAAACGACATGCCTACTGAACCCCTGTCCCGAAAGCATAAATATGATCGAGGCTGGGAGGAAGCCGAAGTGGGAAATCATACTATGTACAAAGACTTCCACTGCATTCGGACCGCCTTGAGCAGTTGTCGCACACTGGAATCCTAAATAATGTAGGGTTGCGCGTACGCCAAACTGCCAACCGGTGAAGAATAGGACCCAAAAGATGATCTCTGGCCAGAAAAATGGCTGTCGGGTTTTGTAATTGATATACTCCGTGCTTTGTGGCCACTGCAGCTTATGACTGATGCGGTCGGGAAAGACCTGGAAAGAGAACATGATGCCTTGAGAAAAAAAAAATCAAAAGTAAAAGCAGCGAGATTATATGAGACAGTTGGGATAGCAGCAAAATTGGCGATAGTAGCAGCTGGCACGCATGAAATGAGGGGAGGAAGGAGTGAGGGAGTGTTGGTGGAAGGTGCCGTGCTTGATGCGTGGCTTTGGGACCTCGAATCGGCCGTTGATTCAGACTACAAATGTAGAAAGGGGGAGTACGATTAACAGTCAAATCAAAGGCACGCTAGGACGGATTTAAGTCATCTCAGGACAGAGTCAGCTGCTTCAAATCGGCCACTGATTCCAGAACCTTGACCGAGGGGAGGCCGCTACCCTTTGTGCGTCTTATACCACTCGGCTCGTCTGGTACAGGTCATTTATAAATCTCACCTTGACGAAGGACTTCTTCTCGCCTCGCACAGAAAAGAGAATTTACTTGCACATACACCCAATGCATGTATGCTGGCAGCACGGCACAGACGGGCCAGCACATGCACGCCATTTGCTACACCACGAACGAGCAGCCCCGCGCTTCTCCTAATCGCCAATGTCGCCAGTCCTGCGGTCGGCCGCGTCGACTCTTGCCATTTCTACTGTCATCGCCTTTTTATCGGTTGTTTTACTTTTGCAGTCCTGTCATTCTCGTCAACCTCCTCATCTATGTTGGTCGGCACCACGAACTCGATTAGGAGATGACACAGCCTCCTCCCTAAGGCTACTATTCCATACTTGCACAGTACTGCAAACTTTTGCGTACTGACAGTTCCAGAGCAGTTCTTTGTACGGATCCCTCGAGACTACTACACCATACTTTCACAATACTGCACATTGCTGTTTGTTGACAGTTTTAAAGCATTTCTTGGACCGAGTCCGCCTGACATCACATGTTGCTGCCACTTGGGCAATACAGTTCTATGCAATCACTGGTTTGAATTTTCCCTTGCCTTGACGCCTGAGTGCATAGCTATCATAGAGTGTGACATGGCCAGATTCTAACTAAAAAATGGTTATTCCAGATCTAGAAGGAAGGGGAAGACTCCTACAGTTGGCGAAAGGAGAATGCCTCTAGAATCACAGATAAAAACCAGATAGATGTTAAAAGATTAGCAAAAATTGTCAAGGTACATTACTACTAACTAAAAATCAAAGTTAGCCTGAAGCTAGTTCATCACCCCCCACTCTTTCGCTTTAGATCGTATTTCATCCAGAAGCTGTGTCTTCTCCCCGGGTTTTGCAGATGTCATCGCAGCCACTGCGTTAATCTTTCTCAGCAGGAATCTGTACCTCTCGATAAATGTATCTGGCGCCTCCATTGCTTCCAGATCCTGCTCGTCTGGGTAGTCGCAAGCGGATTGGTGTTGCCAAGTCACCAAATATTTCCCGCCTGGCATCTCCTTTACGTCCGGAACCATTTCGCAACGAGCCATTGTGTCGCAGAGAGACTTCATTGGACACGGAGACTCACCGTCCGAAGACATTTCGCTTTCACAGTCCTCCCACTCATCTTCATCATCTTCGGTCTCTGCCTCTTGGTCGTTGCCAGTGGATCCTTTTTTCGACGTCACCGTGTATTTCCCACCTGGCTTCGCCGTTGTGTCCGGAACCTTTTCGCGATGAAACATTGCGTCCCGAAACATTTTCCACAGAGACGCTGTTCTCAGCAACATTTCGCCTTGATCGTCCACACGATCATGTTTGGTCTCTGCCTCTCGGTCGTTGCCAGTGGGCTTCTGTTGGCAAGCCAGCTTATACTTCTGACCATCTGCATGTCCTGGCACTGCCGTTATTTCCACGATCCCTCCGTCTCGCTTCTCCCTGCGGCCATGTTCTTCGTTGTGGGAAAACATGTGGTCTTTTTGGTGAGTAGTGTAGTTGAGTATGTAGTGTAGTTGAGTATGTAGTGTAGTCGAGTATGTAGTGTAGTCGAGTATGTAGTCGAGTATGTAGTGTAGTCGAATAAGTAGCGGGAATTGGTTGTGGTTGAGTTTACTTTATTGGACAGCGATGGGACGATGCGCCGACCTTATATAAGCTTGTTCTTGCTTGATTCTTCATGCGAGCGTCGAGGCTGCAAGTAGAGCTCGTTTCTTTTCCTTGTAGGCGTGGTCTTTGTTTGATGAGTGGTATTTGCCTCTTTGTTCTGTCCGGTAGTGTGTGAGTTGTATTGGCCTCTCATCACCCGCAGTCAACTTAAAAAGGACAACAAAGCAGCCCCTACATTCACGAAGCGCGCGAGAGATTACTTTGGCATTCAGCCCTTTTGAGAGAAGTAGGAGTGGTGTTCCACAAGTCACTCCGTCTTTGTCTCTCCATTCGTGATGTCCCTAGCGTTGCTTCCACGGCTTTCAGCGACGTGCGGAAATGGAGAGGTGTGGTTTTCCATGAGGACTCCGACCAGGGAGGGCTTGAGAAACTAATTACCTGGTAATAGGTCTCGGATGGAAAACTACTACTGATGATTTGTGCGTATGTTGATAAGCATCAGCAAGTCGATCAGCAGCACCTGTTGGAGAGCTGTTGCTTGGTCGGTCCATGCAATTTCTTGTACAGGGTATCACGAGAAGCAGAGCAGTACGGCTGCTAAAAACGCGTCGCGTGGACAAATAGAATTAGCGGACAATATCTTTTATCGTTGCTTATTTTGCTTATTGTCCGCCGACCATTTTCATTTTTTTTTCTTCATTGTGGTTGCTTCTCTTTGTGGTGTTATGCACTCAGACATCACTTTCGCAATTCTTTTCACCGTCACGCAGTGCTTGCGCCACTTAGAAAAGGCGACAAACTGGTCTACAATGCTAGGTCATGCAGCGTATGCGAGCTCTTATTGCTGTCTGTAACTGACTGCGTCTTTCTAGACTTTTGCAATAATACGTAGATGCATGGATTGATTCTCTATTACTGAAGCCGACGTATTCGTAATTTACATGTGGGCACTTCCAATCGGATGACCACTGCCGAGTGACAGGCTACACAGCAGCAGGGAAAAGTGACGCGTATAATGCAAAAGTAAAAGGAAGCTGCCAAACCGGAAACAGCTGCATACACGCCATCCACAATCAACAACAATGGAAGACGCTTCCAGGCAAGTGTCGCACCAAAGTGCATAGGCGGTACCCCCTGCACCCGTCAGGAAAGACGGGAGCTTGACGGGCCCAAAGTCTATTTCAGGGCGTCTGAGTGGAGAGATGGAGGCCGAGTCTGAAACTGCCACTAGGTCTCTTTGGTAGATGGTGTTGGCGAATATTCGATTGGACGAAAGGACAGCGACAGCGACGGGCGCGTTGTGTCGATGCGTCGTTGCCGTGACAACGCACCACGCGGGACTGATCGGCCGCCAAGGCTCTAAACAGTGGACGGCAGGGCGCTTCTACAGTGGACGGCATCATGCTGCTACAGTGGCCTCTAGCGTCCGCAACGCCTGTAGAGATCAATGGCCAGCGCTGTATTGTGTTTTCCTGGTACCGCTGGCGCTATAATTGGCGGGTTGTGTACATTTACATTTACAGCCTGTCTGTCCTACACTGGCCCGACCACAACCATCGGCTCTCCTCACCAGATCCTGTCGCACTGCAGAACTACGTCGCGCAACATCTTCATCACGACGTGGTATGACGGACCAGCGAGGCTTCTAGTCATTCTCCCACCTACGACGCATGCTATGATGCTCTGACGACCTCTCTATTTCTTCTCTTCTCTTCTTCAATTCTTGTCAACTTATCCCGCCCTCTGCACATCCGCCATCGCACCTATCCCATCATTGTAAACAACAGCATTCCAGTCCTCTACCCAACGCTTCCCGACCGACAGAAACCCACGTTTTACTCCCCTCTAGACACGAGCAAGTCTCGCATATCGGCGACTTTTCGGATCTGCGATTTTCTTTTGTTTCGCCCGCCACCTCTCGCTGACATCACGCCTCCGTCGCCTCTGCCCGCCGTGCAGGCGCACAACGCTCTGCCTACAATGGACACCAGCTACTTGGCCCAGCAGGTCAATAGCAGCATTGGACAGCTGCACAGCCTGTTTGACGAGATTGGCGTTCCGACTCATGACCGCCAGGCTCGCGAGTCCGAGGTGCGTACCTAGGCCGCGCGACCTCGACAAAGCTGTTGTTTGCTAACCCGTTCTTCTGCGACAGCTCTTCTCGGCTCTCTCCGAGGCCCTCAACAACCAAGTTCGCCTCGTTAATGCCGAAAAGAAGGAACTGGTTGATGAGGCAAAGACAATCATCACCAGAATTCGCGAGATGGAAACGTCGCTCGACGATAGCAAGAGCCGACGAGACTACGACACCGATGACATTTCAATAACATATCCCCTCAACCACTGCCTGCAAAGCCTCAAGGAAAAGCACACCCAAATCGCTCGACTACACAGGGAGCGCTTTGAGCAAGTAAAGAGTACGTTGGGATACTAATCCGCATGCCGGACCCTGTCGCTAATATTTGTCCAGAGCTCGTCCAAGCACTCGAGTCGTACTCGTCGCATCTCGAGCCCACCTTTGTCCAGATTGCGCTACCACCCACGGGCCCGAACCAATCGATCCCGACCAACTTTGACCTTTCTCCTTCCTATGTTGACCGATTAGACCGCGAGTTCACTCGTGTCTACGACGAATACACGCGCCGCATCGCCTCCGTCCAATCGCTGGGCGACAACATCATCCAGCTATGGGCCGAGCTCGGCACCCCCCAGGCCCAGCAAGAGGGCGCCATTGTCAAATACTATCGCGAAGCGCCGGAGCAGCTGGGCCTCCACGCGGAAGACCTCAAACGCCTTCAGTCCAAAAAGGACCGTCTCGCTGACGAGAAGAAGAATCGCGAGAGGAAGCTACGTGAACTCAAATCGTCCGTCGAGGCACTTTGGACCAAGCTTGGCGTCGACGAAGCCGAGACAAAGGCTTTCGGCAACGCCAACCGTGGCTGCGGCCTACGCCAAATAAATGAGTTTGAGGACGAGCTTGCTCGTCTGAACGAAATGAAGCGCCAGAATCTGCACCTCTTTGTCGAAGACTCGCGCGTCCAATTACAAGCGCTGTGGGACGCACTGTACTTTTCGGAAGATGAAATGCTGGAATTTACGCCTGCCTTTTCGGACGTCTACAGCGACGCCCTTCTTGAGGCGCATGAGCGCGAGATAGCCAGACTTGAGGCTCTCAAGGAGCAGCGCGCTCCGGCGCTAGCCTTGGTTGACCGCCATAAGAGTCTGATCAAAGAACGCGACGAACTGGCTACTTCGAGCCAAGATGCCTCGCGACTCATGCTGCGCGGACAAAAGGGCGAAAAGCGTGACCCTGGCAAGCTTTTGCGCGAAGAAAAAATGAGGAAGCGCATAGCCAAGGAGCTTCCCAAGGTGGCCGCCGAAGTCGCCAAGGTTCTTGAACGGTGGGAGGACGAATACGGCCGCCCATTCTTGGTCTTTGGTGAGAGATATCTGGACGAGTGCGACGACACTGGCTCTAAGAAGGCTGCGCCAGCAACCCGCTCCAAGACACCAGCCGGTGCACCACCATCTGCTGCCAGGATGCCCAAATCTGCCAACAAGGCCAACATTGCCAAGTCTGTCCCTCCTCGGACAATGACCAAGACTCCCACGGCCACGGGACCTAGAAAAGCTCCTACAACGACACAGTCTGCTGTGGCTAGGACCGCCAGTCCGACACGCAACGGCCGCACCAGCCCGTCGCGAATCCCCGCCCGCGCGCCGCTTTCTAACTTGAAGCACGCCAACAACTCGCCCGAAAGACCGCGTCCCGAATCCCGTGGCGAGACCCTGCGCAACGGCGCGCCGATAAGAGCACCGCCTCCTAAGATGCGTGATCTCAAGTCTGTGCCGGAGCTGCAGACACCCTCGAATCCGTACAAGGGCACAGGTCTGGGCCCGAATATTGTTCGCGCGATTGAGCCGGAAGACGTGTACGAGGACAGGCCACAGACGTCGAGAGGCGGCCGGTACGGCTCTCAGGACTCACACGAGCGCTCCGACTATAGCGACGACCGATACGCCACCATTAGAGCTGGGCAGCAGTACCGGTATGCGTCCGAGGAAAACCGGCGACAAATATCAAACACATCATCTGCGACGGCGATTTCAGGGTCTGAAAACTGGGAAACGTACGACGATAACAGCGAGCCCGAACCCGATGCTTCAGACGCCTACTACGCCAAGCTGCGCGCCGCGCGGTGCAAGCGGCAAGAGCCGGAATTCGGCCACGGCGCAGCACCGTGTCAGCCCAAACGAATGCGCGGCATACCGCCGCCCATAGGCTACACGGGCCCGGTGATGATTGACGAGGACGGGAACCGCATCGTTTCGGGGAGCGAATGGGGCGACTCTGATGTCTTTTGAACGACGATTATATACAAACACCAGCCATGCCAACCCGTCACCTGGTGAGATGCGCCACGACATGAAACCGACGCAGTATGCATCCCACGAAACAGCAATTCTTTTTCTGCGACACTCTTCTCTTCGTCTCTCTCTCTCTCTCTCTCTCTCTCTCTCTTTGTTGTATTTTTTCTGCCGTGCGTACTGGGCTACGTATACATACTATCGGTTTCTTCTTCTTCTCTTTTTTTATTTTAGCTGCTCTGTTGTACAGCCACAGTGCGGCGAGGGAGGGTTTATTGATATTTATTACGACTTGGGGATTTCGGGGGAAACGTTAAAAAACTCGATCTCGAGAGGACTGATGCCCCTTTAATTTTGTGTATACTGTTTGGTAACAACAAAAGGAAGAGTGTCTAGGCCAAGCCGGTTCAACGCACATGCGCACTGGACAGGACAGACTTTGGGCCTTTTCCTTTATTTGGCAGGGAACAGCAAAGGCGTTGGATTCTTTTCTTCTTCCTTTTGATCTGTGTGGATTGCGTTTGTTATTTTTATTCTTTTTATCCTATCAAGGAGGTATATATAAACAATGTACAGCGTTGTTGGCTAGATCAAGTTTGTACTGAGTGCCAGCCGGGAAGTGGGCTGTGGATTTCGCTTGCTGAAAGGATAAACAAACAGCTCTGCAAGTCTTTTCTATTCTTTTTAACAAAACATGCCCTTTGTAGGACTTTTGTACCTGCCGATCAATTCGATTGATTTATTTCGCGCACATCTCAACTCCCGCGCCCTTCCTTAAAGTAGCCACTATCTTGCAGTGACGGTGTTGATAAACCGGATATGGAAAAAAAGGGTGTCCTCGCGTCGATTCTATCCTACACACTGAATCTGTTCTCAATAAATACAGTCCTCAAGTTTTTGCACCACGTCCATGGTTATCCGAGCCGTGTAAAATAAATTGCCGCTTTACGTGTAAAGATCTTTCAAAACGCCGTTGCCCCGTCCGCATCCACAAGCCATAGCGCCGCCAGGTCCTGCGCCAGTCCCAGACGCAGCTTCCGCAGCACCTCGTCGCTCCTCGTCGACGTCTGCCACTGCTTGCGCCAGTCCCAGCCTCTGTCAATCTTGCCCGCGCCCGCCACCGACTTGTGCAGCTGGCTCGCCAGCGTCGAGCTGCCCGTCATCATGTAGCTGCTCGCCCCCAGGGCGTTGGTCGACTTCTTCAACAAGTCGGCTGGCGTTGAGCCCTTCAAGCCCTGACCCGACGCGAGCACGAGATTGAAGAATTCGTCGCAGGCGTCGTACACCCGCGAGCCCACAGTCTGCAGGTCCTCAATCGCCTTGAGAAGGATATCGATCTGCTCCAGCGACACGCTGCAGGGCTTTTGGCCAAGGAACACCGTGGCCTCGCCTAGGAGGGCTAGCAAGAAATCTTCGCTGACCACGGCGTCTCGTGTGTCGTCGTACAGACCGCCGCGAATATTGTCATCTGAGCTAGAGATGACTGCGACTAGTGCCAGCGCAGCCTGCTTGCGCAGCGACAATGCCTTGGATGATGATGGATCCTCTGCAGCATATTCGTCTCGTAGCTCGTAGAATTTGCGAAGCGTCGCATAACCACTCAGCATTCGGCCTAGCAATTGTGCAGCCTCTAGGTCCTGCTTCGCGCGTCGTTCCAGAGTCTCTGTGCGACTGCGCAAAAGATTCTTGAGATCGTTGTCCAAGTCCTTCTCGGCTGGGTAAGTTGTCGAGTGAACTAGCGAGTATGATGTGAGGAGGTTCAGCACCTCACGAACACGGTCCGTTTTGTGTGATAGGGCAAAATACCACAGTGCTTCACCGTAGCGATGCGATTTTTTGGCGAGAATATCCGCGAATGTCTATATGGCAGGTCAGTCTCCACATCGATCGAGGGTGCAACTGAAGTCTCGTTACATACCTCGGCCGTCTCTTCGGCAAAGTTGATCATGCCCAAATCATTAAGTATCTTCCACATCTTGTCTACAGTCGTGCTCGAATTTTGGTCAAGCGTGGCTAGCAAGTCCCGCAGAAGCTCGCCGACAGTCTGCTCCGATTTTTCGGGGAGATCCATACGGCCGAGCACCTGAATCGCCATCTCCCAGCCATCGCGCTGCGGCGACAGATGCTCGACGCCGGCCAGTTCGCGAGCATAGAGCACGAGTGTTGTGTCCTTGATCCCTTGCTTCTCATCATCAGAGGGCTGTGCAATTCCGAGGACAGCCAGGTCATCCATGTCAAGGCCATCTGCGGGCAGATCAGCCGAAAATTCCGTTTGCGGCAGCCACTCGCCGAGCGAGGCAATTTCGGCCACTGAGCACGACACAGGCAACGACCAGATTCTGAGGCAGCCTATGACCGCTGTGACGTTGCCCTCAAATGCAGACGCAATGGCAACCTCGACTGGGTTCATTGTGTTGGGGTTGAGATCCGACTGGATGACCTTGTGGAAAGCAGCAGACAGGCGATCCAAGTACTCCTCAGAAGCACCAAATCGATTCGTTGCGGGCGCGTTGAGTCGGCTCTGGGAGATTCGCAGATTCTTGCGTCGCTGTGTGTTGTCGTCCCACCAGCCAAAAAGTCCCACTGTGGCCTCGCACCAATCCTGAGCAGTCTCGAGAATGGCTTCATGATTACCGAGGACGATGCCAAACACCATTTGTAGATGCTCGTAAATATCCCAGGGCAGCTGACTGGACGCTTCCTTTGCCATGGTAGATATGGATTGAGCCTGGGAATCGTAGCCGCCGTCCAAATCATCCATCTGGACATCGCGACCCTCTGCGAAGAGAGTAAGTCTGTCCAGTGCACCCTTGGCGCGCACACGGAACAGTGTCCAGGCACTGTTCCAGATATCCCAGTCGCCAGCCGCGGCAGGGCATTGCTCCAAGGCCTCAGCTGTAGCCGCAGCAAAGCGTCGGACATTGTCAAGCGCTTTGCCGGTATATGCCTTGTCCCCGCGAGTTCCCTTGCGCACATGCTCCCATCCGGCATTTCGCAGCAAAAGTGATGCGCCACTCACGTTGCCTCGAAGTAGTGTGTTTCGCAATGTTTGCCAGAACAAGCTGTGACATGCTGGACTGGGTTTGTATCGGCTCATCTCGCGAGCCTGGTCGGGGAACAGATTATGACTCTCATCCATCCAGCTGAAGAGGACTGCAGGCAGCGGAAGAGTACTTTCCTGCTCGTTGTCGGATCGTGTGTGGTGCATGCGAAGAATCAGATGAGCGACGAACGCAGCCTTTTCGAATGGTTCGGTTTGCGCGCCGGGGCCGATGGAGGCAAAGTCTTCTCCCTCAGGTTGCGGAAGGGTATCCACGTAGTCGTTCCAGAGTTGGGTCAGGTGGTAGGAAATGTTGGCAAGAGAATTGTCCATCTTGCCCAGATCTTCCTCGGCCCCAACACCATCGTTGTAGAGACGGCAGACAAGATCTTCGTTGTCGACGATCAGATTGACTGGTTCTGCCAAAGTGGCAGCATCTTGGCTCTTGTAGATGTCTCTCGCGATTGTGCCGAAGCGAAACTCCGTGTTTCTCGTGGATGTGCCAAAGTGGGCGGCTGAGCGCCGGAAGATATCCTCGGCTTCTTTTCGGACTCTCTTTGTAGCGGCAGGCGTGTTGAGCATTATCAAGTCGTCGCCCTCGCCGATGATGGGCTGGCCGTACGGTCTATCGTCGTGTCGCATGTTAAGGAACAAGTCACCTTGATCGGATCCATTGTCGTCGAGCGTAAGTTTGGCGTCGGCGGCTCGCTGTTCCCTCTCCATCTCCTGCGCAAGGAACTGTTCAATCTCGGCGTCCATGTCATGGCCGTCAGCCTCGGCATCTTGGTAGGCATCCTTGTGTGAGGAGCGGAAGAGACTGCCACGCTGGGGAGGTAGCTCGTCCTCGCCCTCGGCGTCCATCTCGTCGCCTTCAGCATCCTCATCAAAGTTGAACTGCCGACTCAGACCAGACGGTCCGCGTTCACGCCCACGAATGGAGCGTCCAAGAGGAGCATTGCTTGTATCGCTTCGATCGAAGAGGGTGCGTCCAGCACCAGGGCGCATCATGGAACTGCCGAGAAAGGAATCGGAAGGAGCTCCGGCTGGGGTGAATGACGGTGCAGACGAGGGCGGCGGTGGGCCAGCAGGTGTTGTTGAGGGTTGGCCATCAATATAAGACGTGCCATAGCCGCGCTGCGGCCGTTTCTCAGGCGTCGAAGGCGCACTGCTGGCTGGGCTGCTGTCGGGAACCATGAACCGGTGCGCCATGTCTGCGGGTGCACGTCAGGCGGAGTGCAATGGCACAGAGGAAGTGCGCGGAGAAGGGCTCGACAACGAAAACGAGCGCTGGGCTGCTTGGCTCGAGTCACACGTGCGGCACGTGTGGATGTAATGGCAGCATCCGCGAAGAAAAAAGGTTGATGAAGCTTTGGAGTCGACTAGCGTGTCGCGCCGAGAGCTCGAAATGGAAGAGTTTGGTTGATTGGCTGGCTGGCTGGGCTGGGCTGGTTGGCCAGGAACTGAACTGCACCTCAGAGTGGACCTCTTGACCTCTTGGCCTATTGACCTCCACCTCCAAGACCTGGTGTGCTGGTGCTACTGTTTTAGTTTGCTGACTGTACAACTGTGGCTGAGCTGAAAGCGTGGTGCTGCTGAGGCTGAGGCTTGAGAGTCGCTGCCTAGAATCGGCACGTGATCTCGCATCAATTGCGCGTCCTACGCACAGACCAGTGGCGGTTCTTGTGCATGGCGCACCGCGACAGCCCAAGTTTTAGGGCCCTGTCCCAAGCCGGCCTAGGGCGGGCGACCTGGCCATCCATGGTGCATGGTTTGTATGGCCAACCAAGCAAGGCCTGCACTGCGCCTGCGCGGGGGCTTTTTGAGCCCAAAGCCGCCCCCCGGCCCAACAAAGTGCGCCCTTCTCGTACGCGCCCTGTGACTTGCTGCACAACTTCAGTCGATTCGCATTCACGCATCCGCCCGTCTGATCTCAACTAAAGACTGTACAACGCAAGCTGCTGCCCTCTTTTATTCTTCTCTCCTTTTCCTGGGTCGTCTTGCTGCCCCTTTCCTCCACCTCCCGGCTCGGCGCATTCACAGCAAACCGCGCGCCACCAAGCCTCGTTTGTTCGTGTGCCAGAGTGAATGGGTGGAGCGATCAAGACTGACTCTGCACGACATTTTAAACCTCGTCATCATCTCTGAGGCGCTAGCTTGGCCACTGCGGAGTCTAAATTCTGCCATCCGTGACACTTTTCCCCAGGCAGAAGCCCCAGGCCGTCTGCCAGCTGCTATATATATGAACACCCTCGAGTGAGCGCATTCCTGTCGCGAAAACCATATCGCACACTGATCCTCTCCCCCAAAAACACACGCGACGCTAACTCCAAAACTCTCTCTCCAGCGTCTTGGTCACTGGTGCCGCCGGGATACTGCTCGCGCACTCCCTCATCAAAATGATTTGCGACAGAGAGTCCCAGAGCTCTCCGGCACCAAGCCCGCCACAACGCGACGAGCGACAACCAAAAGTAACCTACCGATGTCGGCCTGCCGTCAAGTCGAAAAAGCCGCGAATTCGTCGCCCACATCGCATCGCGCCAGGCTCCGTCCTCGATACCTTGCGACGCAACTCTGGCACTTCCTTATATGTGCGGCCGCTCTGCTGGACGGATCAGCACGCGCAGCTTCTCGGCATCCAGTTCAACGAGCTTCCCGTCTGCGATACGCCCATGCCCGTAAACGAGCCCGGTTCACCGCCCTCCAAAGGGCATATGCAACCTTCGCAAACGATCATGACGCTCAGTGACACGCTCACGGATATTCTGTCGCACAAAATTGCTCAGCCGCTGGTCGTGTCCAACGCGGTGCGCACAGTCATGTCGACGCTGTGGCCTCAGTGCTTCCAATACTCTTTTCTTGTCCCGGAACTGCACATGTATTTTGGAGACAAGGTGTACCGCGAGATTGTCAGAGCCCAAATCATGTGGACATATCCTGGCGGCACTTATCTGCCGTCGCAAAACTCCCTTGGTTCTTCGCAATCGACACAATTAACAGACTCTCAGCCCGCAGCACAATCACAAGAGTCGTCGACTCCCCGCAGGCATAGGCTGACGGGCCAGCCCATGATTTGCTACATGAGCAAAGCGCAGTTGGCGTCGATACGCAGAAACATGTTTCGCATCATGCCCGGCCCGAACGGACAGTACAACGAGCCCGTGTATCGCTTACAGCAACTGCGTTCCAAAAATTACCAACCCAACAACCCCGACGAAGACTCTCACATTGCAGGTATTATGCTTGCCATGGCACAGAAGCACTTCTACTCCAACCCCCGCGTCTTGGCCATCTTTCGGAAAGGAGTCTCGCCAGCCGTGGACGCCAAGCCCTTTGTCGACCTGAAACTGCGCCTCATGACACACGACACTGAGCGAGCAGAGTTCATTGTCTACACGGGCCACATGACGACGACCTTTTTGGAACGCTTCCGACGGCCGCACAGGATGCCTCCTGCCACGGACTCTGACGAACAAGATCTTGGCTTAAAGATTGACTATGTCCGTGTTCCCATCTGGCCGATCCTGGGGCTGCGCGAGCGACTCGGAAAGGCCTTGGGAGAAGACCTGGTGGGCTCTTTTGACCCAGACGCCATGGAAACGTGGGAAGAAGATGGCGTGGAGGCTCCTAGGTCCAGCGGCAGCAAGCGAAAACGAACTGCTCTGGCCGAAGTTGTCAACAGAAGCTTCGAAGAGTCGGAGGAGGATCAGTCCTCTCCCTCCCGTAATAAGAAGCAATGCATACGCCAAGGTACGCCGCTACAGGCTGCGGCTTAGGCTTTGGTGCCGCTCCGTCTTATGTGGCGATGGAGCCTTCCAGGACGACCATTTCTCGGGCATCCTCTGTCTCATAATTTTGGCTGTCCCTATACTAACGATCTTACGTGAATGATTTGCTTTTTCTTTGATGGAATGGATGGCGCAGGGGGGTTATCAGATTAGTGTGGTTTTTAATGTCAAAGCAGTCCAGCATCTACCAGAGGCTAGATGTCAGTGCGGCTCTGTATATATGAATTTACTTCTTGACCATCCATCGCCTATTGTGCCCGTCGGTGACATTACCGCTGACCGACAGCCGGTGCCAAGAAGATGCGCACAAACCTCTACTTGGCAGTCAGTTCCCAATCGTAAAGTCGTCTACAAAAGCCCATCGGTACGAGACGGAGCTCTATTGGACGGGGCTGTCCATGGGCTGCGCCTCCTTGATGGCTAACAAAGAGTAAAAAAAAAAAAAAAAACGCTTGTTTTTGCATTCTCTGTGAAGCCCTAGTTGCCTAGGTGTCTTGAACTTTGTTTGTGGACTAATCTCTAGATACATTCGAGACCCGCCGCTTCTTGGACGGAGCTCTCTTGGCTCTCCACACATTCAATCTCTGACAGACGTAATTGCCGCTGCGGAGCTCCCCCGTATTCCTTGCCATTTGTTAGCTGCTTTAAACTTTCCTGACCGCGGGCCTGCTTGCCGCCCGACGACCCGAGCTGGCCGACCATCATCGTGGCGTGCGGTGACCTGACTCCCGTTCTGCTACATTGCACGCAGACGGCGATTGAGTGAACTTTAATTACCGAGACGTCAGCGGATACTTGGTCAGGCACGAGTTCAATGTCGTCGTTGCGTCTGTACGATTTCTTGGGGCCGTCTCGTAAAGCTGCCACAATCATGGCCTTCAGGTCGCCGTATTTGTTGGTACAGTGAGACGGCAGTTGGGGGACACGCCACTTCAAAGGCACGCCCAGCACCGGATCGTGTGACTTGGGAGGATCTCGGTAGTGCTTTTGTACAGTGATCGTGAATGCGTGTTACACGCTAGGTATAGGCCCGTGTCTGTTCGTTTACTCTCGCCGCCCGCTCCCCGTGCCAGCGCCGAATCTGGCTTTGCACAAGCTCCACGTATAATACAATCCACCCGCTCAGTACCAGTAAGCCGTATTTTAGATGCTTATGATTTGGAGTCATACAAAGCTAACGGCCTGAGCGGTCTTATCACCTTTCCTGCTTGCTAGTACAAGTCCGCTGTGGCATCTGAGGCTCTCACGAGGCGCGCGCCGTCCACCGTGGGGGTGCACAAAAGTGAATTGTGGCGCGGTCCGGGCCGAGAATACTGGCTATTCAAGACCAGAACATCAACCTCAGGTAGTCCTGACAGACTAGTGGCTTCATATCTCTGCCGTTGTCATTACTAACTGGCTCTGCTGAGGGTGTGTGGAATTCTCGGAAAGGACCCTTCCGATCCCTGCCGACTGCCAACTCTGCAAATCCGCAGGCTGCTGTATTGACTCCCGTCCCCGCATCTGATAACTGAAAGACAGGGGATGTAAGCATAGTTGGAGCACAGACTTTGAGTTTCGGTCCAAGTAGCCCCGTCAAGCCGCGCCACAGCGCCGAGTGCCGTGCAATTCCGGCAAAACGAATGTTGCGGCTTGCGATACTAGACTACACGGCTTGCTTGACGTTAGAAGAGTATGGACAGTTCTCGTCAGACGCATTAAAGAGTTGTCTTTTTTGTCTGTTAGTCGACGCTGCGCGGCGCCAGTTGCTGTCTCTGATGGCTTCTGCCTAACCTACAAACACCGTTCACGACGTCGATGTTTTTCGACGCGCCATGTATAGTTTTTAAACTTCACAGCTTGTCACTTGTAAATAGACGGGGCGTTCTTGCATAGTCGTGAATCTGACCCTCGTTCGTGCTCACACAGCCACCGAATTCATGTATGCTCGCGCTACTTCATGTAACTTGTTTTGTGGATGTTCACATGTCAAGTTTCATGAATAGAAGTGACTTTATTCGGTATATTCTCATAGCACAATCCGAGCTCTTCGGCAAGGGTCCGAGACGAGGAGCCCGCGAACGGCTTTGGTACTCCACAGCAGACCGGGACGCCGAGACAGACAAAGGCCGACATACAATGCGTCAGTAGCAGTAGTCCGGTCAGCGGCTCTAGGTTCTCTACGGCAGCGGCAGTCGGGGTTTCTGCGGGCTTTCCGGCAATGCTAGAATACATGGGTAGCTGATATACAACGGTTGGTACTATACGTTCTCCGGTAAAGTAGATGTGTCGTAAGGTTGGATGTAGCTTCATGGGGCTGCCCCAAACGCTTTCGGGCATGTCTCACGATCGGCATTTGCGGATGAAAGTAAGTGGACTTCTTTGGCAAAAGTCTACTTGATGTGAATATCTTCGACTCGAGGGAGAAAAAAGTATTTAAGGACCTCTGTACTCCTCGGCAAAAAAAGGAAGAACAACCATCGCCTCCTTCAACCAATATCACAATCAAACACGTACTACTTAACTACTATTCTACCCCTAATCAGCTAAAATGAAGACTGCCATTGCTTTTGTCATGGTTCTCGCCGGCCTTGCCTTCGCTGCCGATTCCCCTGCTGGCACCCCGGATCTGGAGGCACGATTCTGTCCCGTGGGCAAAGCCTGCTCTACCGATAGGGTAAGCACATTTCCAAGACTTGAGTTCTTGAGAGACCAGACTAACAAGTGAAAAAAGCAATGCGGATCATGCTCCTGCAACTCTTGGAAGGGAACTTGCCAGCAGTAATGGGTTGATGAACTTTTTGTGTCCTTTGCTGCGTTGAAAAAAGGACACGAATGATGCTGCAGACACCAGTCTGCCGTCAATTGCATAATTGGGAGAGTCACGCATTATTTGCGGTTTTGTGACGGACTCACCAACAGCTTTCGGATTGGTACTGCAACGGTTCATCACAAAGTAACATATTGGGCTGGTTCATAGCTACTAAGTTTCGTAAGGGTGGCGAAAGACAAGAGAATCTGCCTTGACTCATGGTACCTTGTTTGAGTGACTGACATCTAGTTACTGGCATCTGGTTACTGACATCTGGAAACTTGCATCCAGTGATTTACTTCTTTCGCCCGAAATCGTACCGTTGTTCGTTCGCGTCTGAAGGACTCTCAAGAGCAAAAGTCCCAGAGTAGACGATAGCTTCAAAACATTTATGCTGGATTAGTAAGAGCGGTGATGGGGGAAATAAACTTCCCAAGCGCAGCTGCGCCATGCCAATAACAAACATTAAAATTGGGAGTCAGTGTTGCTGGAAAGCTGCCTTTCACCACCTTAATTTTCAATTCTGGTATTCGTCTTCCGTACTACATCACAAGATTTGAGAAGAAGAAAAAAAAAAGGAAAATTTCGCGGCTTCCTCTGCCCGATGCCGCTTTAGAAAAGACAGCTCCCGCAATGTCTCGTTTTCATCAAGCGACTCGTCGTACAGACAACAAAAGATCAATACAGTGCTACTTGAGCTCGGTCGCTCGGTCGCTCGGTCGCTCGGGAAATTAGTTCAAGGCGCACTGCATTTGTATGTCCTCGCACACGGGTCGAAAAATGAACCAGAGACAACGAGAGAAGAAGAAAATAGCCTCCAACGAGTTAGTAGTATTGTCGATTGTCCGATAGCTCGCTGTGACATGGGGCGCTCAGTGTTGACTAATTCACGTTGCGTTCTATTATTAGCGCCGAGGCTACCATTGTCGACTGACAAAGGCCAGCCAAGATTTAGGATTCAGGCACGAGCCTCAAGTTGGCTAAAGAGACAGGGGTAATAGAAGCCACTGAGACAACTCCCCGTTTCTCAACGCCGCACCCTGTATTCTCCGCCGCTGTCAACTGCTTCTTCCGCGTGCCACATCCCATCCCGACGACCAGTAAAGTCCGGACAGCGACGCCGCGAACAAGGTGCTCAGCTTTGTGGAGATTGCCACTCGGGATGGAGCCCCAGTCCATCACTCAAAGCTCCGCCCGAAAAGCGATGCGGACATTGTGTTCCTTTCGACGGGTAGACAACAGCCAATATTGGGACTAGGGCCAGATTGGCAACCCGGCCGCTCAACGACCCGGCGTGTGTGTCTGCCTCGTAAGGTCGGACAGCTACCAGTCGTTGCCAATAATTGCGTGGCTTTCCGTCGTTGAGCTAGTAGTCTCCGCTAACTAATTTAGTTCTTCTCCGCGATTTCGCTGTTCAAGTTCCGGGGTGCAGCGGCCCCAATGGGGCAGGCAGGCCCGTAGGCCGCTCAAGTGATCCTCGCATCGCCACCTGTCCGCGGAGCATCCTAGCATTCGGATTCACATATCTGAAAGCCTTTGTCTTTAGTTTGAGAGTTGAAAAATACGGCACAACTGCCGGCTGACTTTGAATGTACAAGATGGGGTCCAAATGCCGTGATGCTTCAATTGATGATCTCGCAGACCAGCAAAAGTGAATGGGATTCGATTCATCTCTTGCAAAGAGCTACGCCACCGCAGTGACATTTACCCACTTCACGAAGCGCAAATAGTGCGCTAACACTGCGTGCTGCATTGATGCGCATTGCCACACCCCGCAAACCGAGGACCAAACCTCGGCTGCGCCTGGCGGCTTAAATACGTCCGTTGCCCAGTTTCGTGCGAAGATGTAGCCTTTCCTGTGTCTGCCTCTCTCTTGTGTAGTCGCCAAGTTCTCGTCGCCAGGATGCTTGCTTCTCTCGCCGCTGCGCTTGCCCTAGCCTCTGCTGCTTCTGCAGCCGCAATCGATGCGTGTGGCGCACCCCCAGCCACGGGCTCGCCATGCTCTGCCTACAGTAGGGGCCAATTTATGCTCGTGTTATGACATGGTAATGGCTAACACGTTGGAAAGCTATAATCAACGCTCGCGGCACCACTGAACCGCAGGGCGAATCGGTCGGCTTCCTGACTATGAACAAGAACATCATGGCCGAGCGAAGTGGCGGAAAGATTGTTTGTAGCGCGTCTCTTTCAGAATGAGCAGATGAAACTAACATCGTCTAGTACAATGTCGTTTATGAGGCAGCCTGGGACCAGAATAGCAAACCGGGAACAAAGGATGTAAGTCGGTTCAAGTTCCGCTACATAACACGCGAAACTAATAAGTGCCATCAGTTGATCAACCAGGTCGGCAAAATCCTCGGCCAGGATGCATCCGAATGCCTCATTCTCGAGGGGTACTCCCAAGGAGCAACTGTTGTTGTCGATGCTCTGCGCCAGCTCACCGGCGCCAGCTTCGATGCCGTGAAGGGTGTTTTCCTCATTGGCGACACACGGCACGAGCCTGGTCTTGCTTGCAACGTGGACATGCAAGGCGGCGACAAGACAAAGGATACAACAGGTCTCCTATACGAAGATGGCAACGGTATTCCGCAGAACTGGGTTTCCAAGACGATCGATGTCTGCAACGTTGTACGTACTCTGCCGCCGCCGAGGCCGAACGAACCCATGACTAACAATTGTATCAGGGCGACTCCGTTTGCGACCGCGACTCTGCAAACGGCACTACCATCACAAAGCAACATCTGGCATATCCTGGAGATGCTGGTGTGCAAAGCATGGGAACCAAGTTTGTGCTGAAGCAGCTGAGCTGAGCAGCTGCATGATGGTTGACGAAAATTGTGTGTATAAATATGTATATATACATGGAAAACAGATATAGTCTTCGATATACAATATTCTAACCAGCTGCTGGTGGTATAATTCTTCCGCCCGTGACCGTGGTTTCTCAGCGTTATCATCGTAAAGAGCGTCAGAGTGCCGCGTGCTACGTGATGCTCGACACAATTAGCCGATTTGCCTTGGAAAATATGCCACTTACAGTCGGTCAACGCTTGGCACCCCACAGCGAAATCCTCACCCGGATGATTCTCGACCCAAGTATAAATGCGCGGCTGATGCGTCCCTGGATTCTATCTAGAACGCGCCTGCGGTCGCGCACATCTCTGGCCCAAGGCCAAAGTCTCGCTGTTTCTGTACAGAGGGCGAATGCCTTAATTTTCACGCCAGACGCGCTGACAGACGAGACAAAAATTTGCACCAGAAGAAGGTTGATACGAGTTTTAGGACAAGCTCATAAGGTATAGCGTCAGCTAATGGATCGGATGACAACTATTGAACTTATCCCTGAAACATAGAGATGCCATCACGATGCAATTGACGCCCGGTACGACGCTAGGTCCAGTAGTGACCAAACCTGCTTGATCCGGCCTCTCTCGAGCTGATAAAATGCGTGTTCACTGAACACTACACTATTCCCTGTAGGCGCAATCCCCCGGAATTCTTTAGTAGGCACACCGGTGAAGCCGAGGCGCGCAGCTACCTGCTGATTCTCGTCGTTGACAATGAGCCGCTCGATTGTGAAATGTAGTCCTGAAATCTCCTTGAAGCTAGACTCTATCATTTCTCTATACTCGTCTCGACCGTGCTCAAGATAGTTGTGCGTTACCACATCCTGACAAAACTCGTCAAAATGTTCACGCATAGTGAGCGCATTGATAGAGTCGATGTACTCGGTGTAGAACTTGCGCAGGTCAGAACTCTCCACTGTTCTGTCTCCTTGGATCCTTTTCGGCTTTTCAATCGAGTCCGGATTCGGACAGTTATTCGCGCCGGCGAGAGTTTCAACAACGGAGATCTTGTCGCCAACGATTATGAATAGCGTCTGCTCGGTCCACTCTTCACCTTTGCTGAGCGGCTCAGGCGAGCTGGGGAACATAAAGCGTGCTGCAATTTCGGCTAAATTTTCGTCGAATATATACATATCGAGATGCGCAGTTTGAAATTCGCGTACTTGGAGTTTCTGTAAGTAGGCATGCGCCGTCATGCTGCTGCGATTCACGATGACGTCGGCGGCCAAGAAAGTCTCCGCACGTTGCCAGTCGCTGTTCTGGATGGCCAAAGCCCACTCGGAGAAAATTTGCTGCATATTTCTCGAGTCTTCCATCGTTGGGAGCCGGATTAGAGGTCAGTGCATGGAAGTAGATGTATGAAGGAAAGAAGCCGGACCCTCATTCTTGAATTTGCTTACAGCGCCGCGATGACTAATTTCGCGATGACAAAGCACAGCGATAAATCAACACGGCAGATCCTTAACAGACTGAAACTGTAATGTGTTTCACTTGAACTGAATCTAACTGCAGACGCTACGAATCTTGGTTGTGGCTTTGTTTCTACGGAAAATAGGCGAAAAAGGCGCGGCAGCGATGCCACGTTACGCGAACCACGTCCCATTGCCGCCCAGATGAAAGACATCCATAAAATTAGGAGAACGTAGAGCTTGATCAATACAAAGGATCATACATAGGACTCTGCTGCAACCAGCAAGGCCGCGACTTCAAAGTGCACAAAGGAATGGCATGTGCTCCCACGGAGGATTACGAAGGCCTGTGCATCGCTTCTCTAGCTCTGGAGAAAATGTTACAGTGCATTAGAGAATTGAAATTAAATTTGTAATGTAGTCCAATGAATCACACCGCACTTTGGGGATCACAGGTGCGTCCTAGGTGCAGTCGTGCAGACCGAGAGGCATAGCCGCCGGCAGTGTCAGACAAGCAATGGACAGCCAATCAATACTGGATACGAAGGATAGTATGAAAATGAAATCATTGTGCCACATTCATCATGTAGAGCAATTTATTCAGTCACTGCTTGCTGGCACAGGCCCACGCTGGTCCAGCAGCCGCTGCCAGTCGCGATCGCTTTCGCATGCCTTGTACTTCTGGTACAACTTGGAAACTAGGGCGCCATAGACGCAGTGCAATTGTTGGGCTCGAGAGTGGGCTGTGCAATAACAACAGGTTCCGATGGCAGAAACCACGCCCCTCCTTTTATAGGATCCCTCTCCGAGGCTGTCGCGCAACCGAAATGGCCCACGCTATGACACAGTGTCGTGACACGCCCTGATCATAGATGGCTGTATTTTCTAGCTACCAATGAGTCTGTATAAAACTGTATGAGAGAGAGAAAGCAGAAGACTTGCGGAGCGTCGCGGGATACATCCAAAGCAGGAAGCAGAATACTACGGCTCGCCTGATGTAATTGCCATTAGGTCCGTAGATTCTTTCAGTCGCAGAATAAAACCTCAGAGAAAGCTTTTGAATATAGTTGGTATGCATGACTTGGCATTGAAATATCGTGACTACGACAAAGCGACAGTGTGAGAGATGGAATGCGTCTGAAAGCAGACAAGCCGTACAGACAGCACGTCGAGAATCAGTATCGAGTGACAGTACTCATCGGCGAACGATAAGTCGAGAGCGGAAGCAATCTCTCCGAGTCTGCTTCCAAGTGCTTCTGGTAGAGGGCCGCGATTTTGTTTTGTACTCATCAGCGCCGACAACAAGCAAGAAGCGCGATCGCTCCGAGCGAGAAGGATTAGGACGGCTGCGAATGAGAAGCCAAGACATTGTATAAATCATATCGCAGACGGCATAATAAGCGCAGCTACCGTGTATTTAATCAGGGGCAATTTTTTATTATTGTCGCTTCAACTAGACTATGTTTCGCCACGACTGCTGATAATTAATGCTTGGCAGCTACCAACTCATGCTAAGCATCTACACTACGTCTGATGTAACTGAAAGATTCAGCGTTGAGGGGGTGGAACAAGGGCAGAATCCATACTGGGCTGAAGAAAAAGGCCCTATAAACAAATCCAGTCTATCTGAGCTGTCCTTGACGATGGAATGGCAGCGTGGTAGCTAGCGAAACAAAGTGGATAGCGCTATATCTTCTTGTAATCAAATTGGACGGACGCTAGCGTCGTGATGCCAGGATGGCCGAGTGGTTAAGGCGGTGGTTTTAAGTTTCTTTTATACTTAGCTCACCACTATCGCGAGATTCCAGGGTTCGAACCCCTGTCCTGGCAAAGCATGCGCTTTTTGCACAGCGCTTTTACTTTTTTGTCCTCTCGAATGCCTGTAGCAATGGCTTGACAAAGAGGCTAGTGTTGTTGTTTATTTACCAAGGTGACGCTTTTTGCACTGTTCTTCTACTACCTTACCGGTGGTCGTGCTATCGAGGGCCTAAGCACTACACTAGAATTGCGAACGGGGATCTGTACACCTGGAAAACCAACGAAAAGGGTCGCCTGTTTGAAGGAAAATCGTAATGTTATAGGCAGGGAGGTATAGCAAAGCGTCAAGTGTGAATAAGCGAATGATCGTGTGTTCAGTTAGAGACATCGGTGTGTGTGCCATTTTGCCATCCAGGCATTCTTGCTTGATCGCTGTCTCATCGCGCGCGAGCCCTCGACCAAGCAGCTATTTGTATAACAGTCGCGGCATTTTCCTGCACGAATCACTTGCTGTCTGTCAAATGGGGGAGCGCAATGGCAGAGAGGCAATCATGTCGGCAGGCTTCGCAGAACCACTCCTCTCAGACCGCTGTGCTGTTCCCAGGCCGTCCCATGTGTAACCCAAGGTCACACCCGACTGCCACCCGGTATCGCCATAGTCAGCGAGTGAGGCGGGAGAAACCACGTTCCACGAGATGCTCATGTAGCCCGTCGAAGGGTGTACCCAGCAATGTGCCGTCGCTGAGGCATCCTGTGCGAATTTCCAGAATTCGTGAACGTAGATTAACAGCTGATGTATACTTTTGTCTACCAAATGTAGTTCTGAGCCCGCTCAACCGCTCATTTCATGATGAACTTCTCTGTCTTCATTATAATTCCTTAGCAGAACATCGAGGCGACGTCATACAAGCCCTGGCCTACACGAACCTGCAGGACGCATCACTTTCAAATTTTCAGCTACTTAAGTGTAGAGGTCCCCCAAGAAAAGTACACGAAAACATTCCTCCTTCCCTCACTTTGTGAAACCGTTTCACAAGCTCAAGTCTGGCAAAACCCGTCCGATCCTATTCCGCTTCCATCTCCGCAGCGTGAGTTAAGTGTTGCCAACTCACACTGCACATACTATACACATACATTTTCGAGGCAGCTCATTCATATCACAGCATAGAGATATCATGGATACAAGTCCACTACGCAGGAGGTATATTGCTGTAGCTACTCGTTCACACCTACGGTGTGACTGGTCAAGTCGGCATGGCTCGCATGTCATCTTCTGGTCGCTGCAAATGGAGCACTGGTGACCAAGATTCGCAGGTACGACTTCCTGCGCGAGATCAGGTGAAATTACACTATGAGTACTCATTACAAACGCTGTGCTTCATGTGTGCTGTGTTTGGAGCGACTCCTGTGCTGGGGGCGAGCCTACGCGCCTCGTCCCAACAACCATTGCGCAGTGTTACAGACAAGATAGGACAGCATGTTGCATATTGTTGCTAATGCATGCTTACCTTTTTCCTTTGAGTAGAATATGGCTCGAGGTGTGTTCTGATTCATAGTCACATCGCCCTGGCGAGTATAAGAACCCAGCAGGACAGGCCGAATGGGAGGGACATTGCCCGGTAGGATACTTGCAGCTTTGTCCGCTAAGAGCGAAAGAATCAGAGTACCAAGCTAAGCCAAAGTAACCATGTCCTCAAACCAGGATACGATCAGCGCAGGCAGCCCTAGCAGTAAGTTTCACATACAACCTTACCACTCTGTCGTTCCATGAGAGACGCGCCGGCAGTCTGAGACTTGGGAAAATCCTCCTCATTCTTACAAAACCGCTCCACCACATGGTCTGAACTATGCAAACTCGAGCTGACCAAACTCTTTCTTCTAGGCCAGACGACTCAACCCGAAGCCATCAGACTACCGAGCCCCGAACATGACACCGAAAACGAACTGATCAGTCAGATGCGTGCCGAGAACCAGCGCAACCAACTGACAATTCTCCGACTCGGTAGTGAGAACGAGCGCAAAGATCACCTGATTCGTCAGCAAACGGAGGAGATTCGGTTCATGGCTCAAGAAAATCGCGACAAGGATAGAATCCTCCAGGAACGGGGCGAGACAATCGATCGTGTCACTCGCGAACGAAACCAAGCCATCTTGGAGAGCGGTCTGATTGCCATCGAAAGAAACGACATGATCATTGAGAAGAATCAAGCAATCTTTGAAAAGCTCGACGCTGTCCTCGAAAGGAACCAGCTCGCTGATCAGCTTCGTCGCTCAATGGCATTTCCCCCGCGGGAGGAGAACACGCAGGACGACACGGCGCAGGACACTCACACGGCTGGGCGCCGCTTCTCCATGGACGACAATCCGGTGTCGAGGCTTGGGTGGCAGCTACTACAGCCACCCAGCCGCACAGGCGCCATGATTCCATGCACGTTTATGGGCTACAACCCCGTGATCCAGTTCTACGTGCCAGAGGCGCCAGAGACACCAGAGCCCCCCGAGGAGCAGCCACCTCCCTAGGTGATGGCAACACTATGTCCTTTTCGACAAGCGATCTTCTTGCTCGGCTATCTTCAGTTGCCTACTTTCCGCCATTGGCTGCGGTGCCTTGTCTGCCGAGAGTCTCGGAGCGATGGTCCTTTGTCGAGGTTTTAGTGGTTGAACTCCTACATGGGCATAATTAACATGGCATAGAGTGGAGGGGAGTGTATATTTATCGGCGGTGAATATTTAATCGAATTCTGGGCTCTTCCCGTCCTTTTCCAGATGCAAGTTAGGCCCGCCAGTGACCAACGGCAGACAACGATGCCCGTCCTGGTTTCAATACCGCATGTGTAGACTACGTCGCAAGGCAGCGGTCACAGATGGATTGATTACAGCATCATCGAAGACGGCGATACAGACCCGGACGAATCTTTTTCTTTTTTTTTTAAAAAAAAAAGGCGCATCAATCTCGTCCCATTCTCTAATCACAACCATCGCTCAAGCCTTGACGGGCGCGCGCACCATTGGCACGAATTCCGCGCTCGTGCGCACCTCGTGCGGCTGCTCGACGTATCCTGCGCGCTTGTACAAGCTCACGGCGTCGGCGTCGGCATCTAGATACAACGGCAGGCCCATCTCGTCAGCCATGGCATTCGCAAACAGCAGCAGCGCCATGCCGTGGCCGCGACGTCGGGCCGTCGAGTGCGTCATGATGACTTCCAGAACTGCAGTCCCCCCAAACCCGTCCATCAGCAAAAAAGCTCAAAGCTCTCAAGGCAAGAGGGGGGATAGAAGGAGACATTCCGAACGCGCCCAAAAGACGAGGAGGGGGGGGGGGGGCAAGGGGTTCAAAACATACAGATCTGAGGGACGTCGCCCAGGATAGCCTTTTGCTGCGTCCTGTAACTTAAAAACAAAACCCAGCCCAC